>APFE030454036.1:12072-25800 GCA_000404065.3 Pinus taeda | reverse complement strand
ATGGTGTTAAATGAAGTTATGAGTAATTTTTATGTTTGTTGGATTATATGTTTTAATTATGATGATTTTTATTGTTTAAAATATCAACAATGCAACAATAACTTAGAGATATAATGTATGTTTCATTCAATCTACAGGTAATGACATTTTGATTAATTTAGTCATGTAATTTGTTCATAATGTCATGGTTTTTTAATTTTATGGTTGAAGATTTTCCAAATTTTTTTGTATCTTTAATGTTATGGTTGAAAACAATTAGAATTTTAGTGATCTTTACTGTCATGTCATTATATGTTTAACAACATAGATGAAAACAGATCCCATTATTTTATATTTATCATCATTACTAAAAAATGTTGAAATTATACATAGGAAAAAAAGGTTATTCTACCAAAAACATTAGTGTGTTCTTTTGCTCAAAAACAACTATTTTTTGCACAAAAAAATCAGTTTTACTGCCATTTTTTTAAAATGTTGAAAATTGACCCTTAAAAAAACCATTATTCCAGTATACAGAATTTTCATTCTTAGCACTTCTTTTCATGTTTTTTCAGGGTTTTTTGGCCAAAGTTTCCATTTTGAGTTTATAGTTCACGTTTCAAAGTTTACATTGTTTTTGTCTTGTATCCTAGACCTGTAGGTTGCATTGATGCCAAGAGTTTGACAGAATGTCAGTCCCGGTTGGGGATGGTCAGGCTTAGTCCTGAGGTTGATTTTTTAATTTATTTATGTTGTCATCATATCTTTGATTGATTCTGGAGGTTGTAACAAGTTTTGGGTAGAGGCTAAGATTCTATGCTAGAAAAGTGGCTCAAATCTTGAGGTCGCTGGCACAGGTCTACTGAAAAGAGTCTAGGGACATTGTCACATAGGCATATGAGAGCAACTTTGGCTTCTGGATGATGTCTTGCCTATAACATTATAGCGAACAAGGGTTAAAAGGCTTAAATCATCAGTGGGACTCAGGGACAAGATGTTTGAGCGGTTGACATGTCCCTTGAGGGTGTTGCTGTTGATGTGGATGAGTTTGTATGATATGTTCCTTCAGTTCCATTTACTTAAGGTCACCAAGGAATTTGAATCCCTAATAGTGACCTCTCTCATCACATGTTGACCTCGGCTAGTTGGTTGCTTGGGTGGACCTGGGAGGAGGGGGTGTTACAGATTTGCATTTTGTATCCAAGAAACAAAACCACAATTCAAGTTAAAGACACAAGTTGGCCCTTTCATTTTCAATAATAAAGCAACAACAAAGGTAGATAATTTATTAAATCAGATGAAATTCAAATTGAGTTTTATCTAGTCCTATGATTCCTTGGAGATTATTTCAAGGTTGAGAGTTGAGCAGAAAACAACACCATATGTACATACAACTAGGCCAGAGATAGAAAAATATGAAAATCAAGAAGAATGGCAAGAAAATACATCACAGGAAGATGAGGAACAAATTGTTAGTCAGATGTCTTCAAAGACTCCAGTTCCTCAAGAAAAAGAAACTAAATTACCAAGAGAAATTATGTCTCCTACAGACTTAGAAGTTCAAGCCACCGGTTTCACAATTTTCAAAAGGAAAAGAAGACAAACACTAATCAAGATTCCTTAGAGGACAAGATTTCACAAGAGCAGGCTATAGTGGTGTTGTCAGGTTTTCCCACCACTTATTTTCCATAGAGTGAAGAAATCACAGATTCTCCTATGTGAACTATTTCTCATGATACAACAAAGTAAAATATGTCTGTTAGATACAAGGAAATTAAAAGGAAGAATGAATCATTATAGGCCACTACCTATTTAGAATTTTGGAAGTAGTCTTCCACTACATAACATAAACTTTTGTCCACATTTGACACTAAAAAGGGAAAGTTTGAATTAGCTTTCTTGGAACCCAAGGTTCCAGTCCCTAAAAGTGCAAAAGATTACAAAACATCCATTTTTACTTTTGACACCAAGAAAATTCATCCAATTGATTAAATTGACCTTCATAAGCAGGCTAGTGAAATGATATATTCAACATTGACAAGTTCATCTATGAAAGCCTCTAAACTACAAGCTTCCCTGAACAATATTCACACACAGTTGAAGATGGAGAGAATGACATCTCTGGCTAAAGATATGAGAATCAAAGATCTTGAAGGTTTGGTGATCAAACTAGGATATGCTCCTATTGATATTAAAACAACATAAAAGATGTTAAAGAATAAAAATGCTGGCATTCAAGCATTGAGGAAGCAGCTTAAACTTCCGACACATCCACAAGCTAATTAGTAAGTAGGTCAACTAAAAAGGGAGAAAGAAAATATGCTCAAGATCATAGTTGAACAAAATATTCAAATTCAAAAGATGGAAGCTGAAATGGAATCACTTTTGAAAGAAAAAACACAACAACTCGGCATTTCAACTGCTATTCTTATAGTGACAACTTTTATAATAGATATTTTGGCAGTAGGGACATCTACAACAACAATCATCATAGGAGAAGCACAATCTACTGACTCAGCAAAATAATTGTTAAAGGCCATGGGAGACTTATCTTTGAAGGATCAAGAAATTGAAAAGCTCAAAATGTAGCTATAAACTATACAAGAACAAAAGATTAAGTTTGATAATGCATATTTGGCTGAGATTCAAAAGAATTACAAATTAACTCATAAATTATAAATTTATGAAAATGAATCTTTAATTGCACAAACTATTTCTCAGGCCAAAGAAAATATTTGAATAGACATTAATGTATCAGTGACTAAATTATGTCCTTCAATTGAAATTATTTTTGAGCGGGAATATTTATTGCAAAGGTCACAAACAACAGTAGCAAAAGTAAAGAAGGACCTGAACCGCAAACTAGGAGATGCCACAAGAATAATTAAGGTCCTAAACTCCAAGACAAAAGATGTGCTTGAAGAATTTAGCATTGAAGACAGAACTGAAGTTGTCTCAGAGGTGAGGAAAGTTCTAACCAAGAGAAATTTAATGCTACAACTTGAGAACAAGTGCCATAATTTAGAAGTTCAAATCAATAAATTTTATAGGAAATTCAATGCTCTCCATCATAAACGACTCCCAAACTTACATAATAGAAGTGGAAAATTGATTCCACTTGAAGATTATAAGCACATGTTACATAAGATAGTAGTGGAAAATACCAATTTAGCCAAGATAAGAGGAATTATAATGGAGAAATATTTCATTTAAGGTTTAAGTTATGATTTGTTAATTCAACATGAAATTAAGCATCTATTTATAATTAAGCCCACTTTTGAAAAATATACTAAAGTTGATGAGTCATATGGAAAATTGTTAAATTTTTCTATCCCTGATGAAAAGAGATGGGAAAAACTGTGTGAGTTCATCGAATAAGAACATGTCAAACACATACATGGCAGACACAGAGTATGAATGATAAGCATGAGAGTGCGTCTATTATTAACAATGATATACATTTATAGTACATGGTGTGACCCTTGGATTCATATTCCAAGTGGTCTCTTGGACTCCCTTTGGTTGTTTATCTTCCACACCAACCCTTAGAGGATTAGGTGTCCAACATTGCCCCCCTTAATCTGAAGGGGTATGTATGACTCCAAGAAGAGAGTTGTAATACAAAACATGTAAAAATGCATGGCAACACTAGTCTGAATGTGCTCTCTGAAATATTGGTATAAAGGAGCTGGTTTAAGGATGCCCACCAACACTGGAATGCTTAGTGCAGTTCCCATAACTCTTTCAGGTCTGGCAAGAAGCTGAGGTCTTTTGCTAGAGGAAGTGCTCCTGATGTTTTGAAGAGGGAAACCTTCAACCTTGAAAGGGAGGTCTCACCCCGCATAAAAGGGAGAACCTCAACCTGAAAAGGGAGGTCTCAACTTGTGATGGTTTAAGGATTACCACCACCTCTAGAATGCTTAATGTAATTCTTGGAACTCTTCCAAAACTGGCAAGAAGTTGAAGTCTTCTTCTAAATGTAGTGTCCCCAATTATTTGAAGAGGCATCACCAATTGAAGGCATGCTCAAGGGCATATTTTTCTCTGGCTACAACTTTGAATCTAATATGGCAGGTTGTGGCTCAGGCTCGCTTGATGTGGCTTTGAAGCTTGGAGTTGACCATCATTTCCCCGTCAGATACAAGGTGAGATGATGGAGAAAAGCCAATTGCAAGATTGTTCAATACTCTATAACAAGTTCTGACATATGACTGAAATATCTTCTTGGTTGTTGAAGCCCATTACCAAGAAGTGATCCATCCAAGTTGAATCTTTGTTCTTGTAGGAGGCTTGTTTTTGAAGCATCTGTTTGAAGAATGAGTGGTTTTATGACAATGCTCACATGGATGAAGATCAAAACAGTGATCTTTCATATGGCCAACTCATTCACAGTGTTGGCATTTCACAATATGTTGTTGTTGCTGTGGAAGAGGAGCAGAATCTGGAACAACTGAAGGTGAAATGTCATGAAGGAATCCAACACTCTAAAACTGGATGGGCTTTGAGTAATCTGGAATATGAAAGGAAGCCTCCTTATCATATCCAAGACATATTCTGTGCTTGTTGTGGAAAAGATCTTCCCAAGGTCTGATGACCGACTTAGGAAGTGTAAACTGAATTTCTGCATCTGTATGTACAACTGCTCTTAATAAGGGCTCAATGATCTGATCAGATGAAGTAACACAACCTCTAGAGACTTCTAGTATAACAGTCTCACTACACAATTTTCAATATTCCAACCAACACTCGATGCATACAGATTCGCAAAGACTACTGAAATGGTTTGCTAGAGCGTCCAGGTGCAGCAGAGAAACATTAAAATATTTCTATAAATAGAGAAATGACAGACAATTTCTTATAATGATGCAGAGCTAACAAAATCTAAAAATGCCCAGGCATAGCCTGTGCTCTCATACCATGTCAAACACATACATGTCAGACACAGAGTATGAATGATAAGCATGAGAGTACGTCTATTATTGACAATGATATACATTTATAGTACATGGTGTGACCCTTGGATTCATATTCCAAGCGGCCTCTTGGACTCCCTTTGGTTATTCAGCTTCCACACCAACCCTTAGAGGATTAGGTGTCCAACAAAACATAATGTTAAATTTTAGGAGCAGACAACAAAATTTCAGGAGCAATGAACAAAAAAGAAGACTTCTAGGTACAATCATCAACAACAACCCTCGAAATTTGTGTAGAATGTTCAAATAAGTTCAGATCTACTATTTTTCAGTTCTATTTTTGTAATATCCCAACTATTTTAGATGATATTATATTTTGTAATAAATTTTGATTCCGCTTTAGATATGTTTGAAGTTGAATTCTATAAATACTTTGTAATTCAAAGAAGAAAAGGTTGAACCTTTGTGATGAACCAATGGAAATGTTTGTAACTTTCTAAGTTATTTATGAAGTTAATTAAAGGATTACGGATTCATTTTGAGCAACTTGTGTATCTCTCTGAGTTTTTTTTATATTCAATAAAGTATTCACCTTTATTTTTCTATGCACATGTTCAAGGTAACATAGAAGTTTGGGTAAGAGTAGATTGAATATCAATCTCTCTGAAAGCTCCTGCAAAGTTATCATTATTTAAAGAGATTAATTATTTGAAACCATTTGTCTTAGTTAATTCCTCTAAAATTTTAAATTGTTGCCTTCTGTCATCTCTTGTACATGTATTGTTTGGCTATAGAAAATTTCTATACACATCTACTGTATATAACAAATTAGATGTTCAATATGAATATTGAAGGAATTATATATCTTCTTAAATTCTCCTTTACATATCATTTTTAAAGCTTAATTCTATTAAGAATGAAGAATCAACCCTTCTATTCTCTGAGAAATACTTAGGATTTGCATTTGTTTAAAAGTTTAAGCATTGGTCATCCATTCAAAATTAAAAACATTACTTTAGATGATTTGGCACAATTCCTTAGCCTAGGATTGTCTACAAAGGACAACGTTCATGTAGGCATTATGTTTTAAGGAAAACTAAAAAATATTTCAAATCTTGTTAAGTTTCATCCATATTCCATTGTTTTTGAATAGTTTCTAAGATACTTACTATTGGGAATCATGATTGTCATTAGATTAAAACCCGCATGTGTTAGTCAATGATCACATCTCTAGAGATAAGGATCCATGAGAGGTAGTTAGTCCATGCTGTGAAACACATGGGGAGCGCTCGTTTATCCAATGTCCAACAATGTCCCCCTTAGCGCTAACCATGTGTGTATTGAACTCGTCACCTACCCTATGATACCACTTGTTGAGAACCGCAATTGTCCTTAGAGAAAAAACCACAGGTGTTAGTCAACAATCGCATCGTCAAAAATAAGGATCCACGAGAGGCAGTTAGTCCATGTTGGGACACACACGGGGAGCATTGATTTATCCTATGTCCGACACTTACAATATCTTATATTAACTCGAACCCACAATCCCATGCAAGTGTTGTCTAGTTTAAAAATCAAAACACATAATTTCATGTATTGTGAAATAATAGTAGTTGATGCAGGAGCATTTTTCCAGTGTTAAAAATATATGTAGTTAATTTTTCATAAGTTTAAGAAGTGTCTAGAGAATACTATATTTTGTGAACTTCTAGAAATTATATGTAATTGAAACTAATTGTATTTATTTAAAAAGAAGGCTCCTAAGATTATGTAAATTTCTAGAAACTATATACCTAGAAAGTAAGCTCCTAAGTTTGTGAAAATTCCTCTCAACTTCTTCCAATTTATAGGAGAGCAATTATCTCTTGGAAATTCTAGATCTTTCCTTTCTCTCAAATAAATAAAGATGTTATGAATTTATTGAGCCAAGAAAAAAAAAACCAAACTCCTTAATAAATAAAATTGTGAGTAATTTGAAATTTATATTTGAATTATACTCTAGTAGTGATTTTGTGTCTGATAATCATACTACAATTATATCAATATATATATTAACACAATTTATTTAATTAAAAAATTAAAAATATTTTTTTTTAAATATTCAGTTATACATATCATACCCACATAACAATTACTTATAATCATAATCTACTACTTATAATCATAATTTTTTTTCATTCTTTTATTAATTATAAAAATTGATAAATTTACAAAAATGTAAAGTAAAAAGTACTCATTATATTATTGTAATACAATTTTAAATTCATTAATAAAATTGAAATTGAAATTTCAGTTTAATAACAAATTATCTGGTTTGGATTCATTTTTAAAGCTTAAAATGTCATTTAAACTTTTTGAAAGCAAGCGTCATCCGTAAAAATAGGCTTGGTTGATGAGAGCACGAATTTCACCAAATTAAATTGACTTAATTTAAGTCCAGTTCGAAACCAAAGAAAACTATTTTCAATTATTTAGCTTTCCGAAAAAAATGTTATTCTACTAAATATCGCCATACAATAAATAATGACAGGATTATTATATCATTTTTATTTTATTTTATTTTAATATATATTTTTTAAAAGTTTGATTTTGATGAGATTATTTTATAGTCATGATTAAAAATAATATTTAAATAAATGTTACATAATAGTTAGTTTCTACCTAGTTTAAATTAATTAAATTAGATGAAAAGAGTTGCACGCATTAATAATAAATAATTAGATGTTCAAATATGTAGGACCATCAATAATTAAATTTTGTTTAAAAATAGTCTATAAAAAAATATGCAAATCAATATATCTCAACAAATATACACATAGTAAACAAATATGCAAGTTGTCAAATGTTAGACAACTATCCAAAAGTAAAACATGCTAGTTGTAAAGGATTAATAAAATGTCCACATTGAAATAGGAATGTTGATATCCAAGTCAATAATTAAATCTATGATAGACATTGCTATCTACGTTAACATGGATTGGGTTTCATCTCTAATATAGCTATATTCATATCTTTGGAAATAATTTACATAGTTTCTTTTTTATAATATTCATCTTAATATTTTTAAATTATTTCTATATGTATATTTATGTTTAAAAAATATGTAAATATGAATTTTTAAAGAAAATAAAATATATATTATTTAATTTAAATAAAAATATAATTATTTTATTTAAAAAATTTTTTAAAATGTTAATTTAAAAAATATATAAATAAAATAAATTTAATGCTAAAATTAGAATATGTTTTTTTAATTTAATAATAAATATTTATTACCATATTAACTTAAACTTTAAATTATTTTATAAACTAATTTATTTGTATGTGAATAATATTTTTATTTTTATATTGATAACAATTTATTTTAATTTATATTTTAAAACATAGACCATGTACTAACCTTTTTTTAATTTTTTAGTTTCTATTAGTTTTTTATCTATATATGTGAATGTCAGCCTAAAGTAAATTTGTGTAATAAAATTACACGTAAATGTCTTTATATGGATGCTTGAAACTTGTATAAATGAAGCCACGTGGGTGAGTATAAAGGAAGCCACGTGGGTGAGTATAAATGAAAATAAATAACTTGATCCATATCTGATCTATAAATTGAAAAACGATTAAAAAAAGCATGAAGTGGTGTGACAGCAAACGATTAAAGAAAAACATGAAGTGGCGTGGGAGCCGTCAGTTTCATAGAATTAGATCGTGAATGCTCATTACTTTTTAGTATTTATTTTTGAATAAGATATTCATGTTATAATAAAATAATATTTTATGATTGACAATATGTACAACATCATCATTGCAAGGACAGAAAATCAATGCAATGAGCAATAAATTAATTTAATAATGAATCACATTGGAAATAAATAACTTAAATTATTTTTTAAAAATAATAATTTTCAATATGCAATGTTCAATTATATGGATTTGACCAAAAACCCAATGCATTATCTAATGCTTGTGGTAGAGATAATAAAATAAGGAATTAAATAATGTTTGTGGTAGAGATAATAAAATAGGGAATTAAATAAGCGATTTAACATTTAAGAGTATTCTTAAAGCGGATTACAACACATCATATCGCCATCTATCTAAAACTTCATAACCTTATTCCCGTAAACCTTATTAAATAAAGATATAAACATAAATACTATTTTTCTTTAAAAAATACATACAATTATAATAATTTATTAATATATTTTCACATCTACATCTATTTTCAAATAATTATTACACCACTGTAACTTTTTCAAAAAATATAATTAAAAATTATATAATAAAATAAAATTATTACTATTCATCAATATATTTTCATAGTCTAGCTAATTAATTTATTTTTATTCTATCAAAATCTATTGTACATGGACACGATTATTATAGATCCCCACGTCTTCAAAAAAGCAAGCTAAAAACTATTCATAATTTAGTACAATTATGACAATTCACTACACATTTCCGTACACGTACTTATTCATTGTCATGTCTAGTACCTATTAAGTTTGTTTTATTCCAACAAACCGTATTTCATATGAATATGATTATTACATAGCTCCAATTAATAGCGTACACCTAAAAGTTATTCCATGAAATCCATTCAATTAACTTCAATTATGACAATTCATTCCATACATTTTCATATCCTTCATCATGTTTAGTACTTGTAGTATTACATACTATAGGTCACATGATATGAAAAAAAAATCAATTTTATATATATATATATATAATATATATATATATTATTATATATTGCATGTGGTTCCGAGCTCTCTGGTAGTGAGTGATCGCTACGTCACAAAAATCTGGGAGATAGCAGGCAAATTACCCTCGGCTATGCAAGACTTACCCAAGGGCTTCGGGTGGATTCGACCCTGTGACTCCCGATGGCAAGGCACGGTTTTTGACCAACGAACTAACCCTTGGGGCTTATAAATATATACTATATATATATATAATATATATATATATATATATAAGGGGATAAAGTTTACATGATATGAAAAAATATCGACTTTAATTATATATATATATATATATATATGAAATGAAAAGTGGTTTTGACACATACATTTTAATAAGTGATATTAATAACAAGCTATTATATTTTTTTTTTAAATAGTTGAAATATGATAGTTATATGTAGTTAAAAATAAAAATTTAACTAATATAAGATATTTTATAATTATTTGAAAATGTATTTATTGATTAGAAAGAAGAAAATTAATTAAAGTTAATTAATGTATTTTTAATCATGTGAATGGCTTCAAAATTGACATTTTTTTTTTCATTTTTTTCCATTATGAATTTATTTTCGCTAGCTTATAAGGGCTTTAGAATTGACATCCTTTTACACCTTTCTTTACCTATTATGAATTTATTTTCACTAGCTTATAACCCTTTATTAGTCCAGTATAATAATTGTATGATTGATTTAGACATAAATTGTTTTCGACATCATTTATTTAGTATTTTATATGAGTTTATTATTAACCATTGAAAAAGATCATATTTGTATTTATCTTTGAGTTAATTTGCAAAGACAATGTGAGACAAATTGGTGTGCACACTCTGATGTTTCCACTAGAGATGTTTTGGTTATAGTTGTTGCAACTCCAAACTCTATTGTTGCAACTCTTATTACTGCGACACATATTACTACAACTTTGAACTTTGTTGTTGCAACTCCAAGCCATGTTGCTACAACTCTAGTGATACAAATCTTGTTACTGTAACTCCAATTCACATCGTTGTTACAATTCTAGTTCACATTGTTGCTACAACTCCAATTCATTATGTTGCTACAAATGTACTATTACAAATCCAATTCATTATGTTGCTACAAC
The DNA here is from genome assembly GCA_000404065.3 of Pinus taeda. Taxonomy (NCBI): domain Eukaryota; kingdom Viridiplantae; phylum Streptophyta; class Pinopsida; order Pinales; family Pinaceae; genus Pinus; species Pinus taeda. The sequence goes on along the minus strand of APFE030454036.1, from coordinate 15,059 downwards.
TACGGAACCATGAACCATTAGAACCTTGATTTGATGCTGTGACATAGTTGTTATTTTATTATTTCAATTGGGATATGTTGTCACATATTTTACCAAGGGTCCTGGGAGGGCACCTAAGGGAAAACTACTAAATCAAATGACAACAAATGGGACAAAGACCCATTTCCACCTCAGTCACTATCCCCTTCTCTTTACGAACTTTCACCAATGGGAGGAGTCCAAAGATGAGGGAAATCACCTAAAATGATGGGATCAATGATAAGATATTGAGTGATTTCTGAGGCCCATTCAAAGGAGAGGCTCAATTAGGGTCAATGTTTCAAGAAAATCTAAGGACTCTCTGAGAAAGACCTATGAGGCAGAGCTAGACCCAGGGTTAGCGATATTCAATAATGACACTCCATCCCAGCGGCCACCATCACGTGGTTGAATGAAAAGTCACCTATGAAGGAAAGGGTAGCATCAGGAACCTCAAATGCCGAGGATCCCATCTCCCTATAAGTGAATCATTGAAAACCCCATGCCATCTTCCAATCCATCTGCCCGGGCTCCAACCCAACCGGAGCCATTGAAGACCCGGTGCGTATCGCTCGGAAATATGATTCGTCTCGCCAATAAGGGGGCGGATACCGTAGAACAAGCACCTGAGGAAATGGGAGATTGGGACATGAGTCATTGAGTCACTGAATGGAGGTAAGGGATAAGAGGGGACGAGTGGATTTCAGGTCACTTGGGTGATTTGATTGATTTTCTCGTTTGGATCTGAATCTTGGGTGTGTAAACACACTCGACTATTAAGGAGAGGAATTTCAATGAATCGAACCTTGAGGGCCCATAAAACAACCCCTTGAAGTACGCTTTCGCTCATCGCATGAGCTCCAGCTCTTCGGGACAGGCTTTCGTGAAAACCCTGACTGAACAGGTCCGGAGGGCTTGCTTGACATCAGGAAAGCAAGGATTTTCCCTTGATGGATCGAAATCCTCACCATCGGAATGGTGAGCCCCTTCGGTCCTCTCCTTAACAGTCGAGCACCCTGCCAGGTCCTTGCCCCTCCGTCTGATGGATGCTACAGATACAGATTTGGCTCGATGGATATGGATTCCCTCGTTAGCCGGCACTTTCCCTCATAGCCGAACCGATCAGGCTGGGGTGAAGCGATGGGCTTGACCGACCCTCTTTGGTCCGTTAGGCCCCTCCCATATCTCGGAAACAATTCCGACATATGAACAATTAGTATGGACTGGTAAGAAACCCTCTCTTTCACATCTGAGGGTATTTGGATGTGATGCATATGTACATGTTCCAAAGGAGAAACGAACCAAGTTGGATAGTAAATCTGAAAAGTGCATCTTTATTGGGTATAAGGATGGTTTAAAGGGTTATAAGCTTTGGAACCCAGTAAGAAGGAAGGTTGTGTACAACTGAGATGTGGTGTTTAGAGAGGTAAAAGATGTTATTAAAAATGAAGTCCAACCAAAGGAACCTTAGAAGATAGAGTTTGATCTTAAGGAGGAAGATTCAAACTCTACAACAGAGGATGAATCAGAAGATGAAGAGTCACAAACTTTGGGTGTGAGAAGATCAGTTCGAGAAAGAAGGCAGCCAGAAAGGTATAGTCCATCTACTTTCTGTTCAAACTTTGCTTTATCTATTACTGATGATGATCCCAAAACTATGAAGGAAGTAGTAGATTCCTAGGATGGAAAACTATGGAAAGAGGCCATGGTTGATGAAATGACATCTTTGCAAAAAAATGAGGCTTGGGATCTAGTGGAGTTGCTGGCTGGAAGGAAACCCATTGGCAACAAGTGGGTGTTCAAGAAGAAGACAAATGCAAAAGGAAAGGTGGAGAAATACAAATCTCGGTTGGTAGCAAATGGTTATTCCCAGGATCTGGAAGAGGAGATCTACATGAAGCAACCTGAAGGCTTTGTGGTGAAGGGTAAGAAAGAACTGGTATGCAAGTTAAAGAAGTCTCTATATGGGTTAAAACAGTCACCAAGGGTTTGGTATGAGAAATTTGATACATTTATATGGGGACTTGGCTTCACCAGAAGCAAAGAAGATCACTGTGTGTATTTTAAATTAATTGGTGACTGTGTTATTTATCTGGTCTTGTATGTGGATGATATGTTGCTAGTTGGAAATGACAAAGAAATTATCCAGGATTTGAAGACCCACTTGTCCTCCAAATTTGACATGAAAGATATTGGTGCTACAAACTATATTTTTGGCATGGAAATTAAAAGATAGTGGACAAAGAGGAAGTTCTGGTTAAACCAGAGGAAGTATGTCGAGAAAATACTGCAAAGGTTTAATATGCAGGATAGTAAACCGGTGAAGGTTCATTTTCCTGTAGGTGTAAAGTTATCTGCTGAACAGTGTCCCAAGACATAAGAAGAGGAAGAGGAAATGTCCCGTGTTCCATATGCAAGTGCAGTCGGTAGCCTGATGTATGCGATGGTCTATACTAGACCAGACATTGCACATGTCGTGGGAGTATTGAGCAGGTTTTATGTCAAAACCAGGGAAGGAGCACTGGACAACAATGAAGTGGGTTTTCAGGTATTTGCATGGCACTAGTGATTATGGTTTGTGCTACCAAGGAAGACCAGGATTGGACAAAGTTTTGGATATTCGTGGCTTTGTTGATGTAGGCTGGGTTGGAGATCTAGATCAGAGAAGATCTACAAGTGGGTATCTTTTTAACCTATTTGGAGGTGCAGTTAGTTGGATGAGTAAGAAGAAATATGTAGTGGCACTATCAACTACAGAGGCAGAATACATGGCATCCACTCATGCAAGTAAGGAAGTAGTTTGGTTGCAGAGATTGTGTTCAAGTATGGGGTTAGTACAGGGAGCTATAAGGATAGATTGTGACAGAAAAAGTGCAATTTTCTTGGCAAAGAACCCTGCATATCATTCAAAGACAAAGCACATTGATGTTCAGTATCATTTTGTGAGGGATATGATAGAAGACAAAAAG
>APFE030454036.1:0-12052 GCA_000404065.3 Pinus taeda | reverse complement strand
TGGGAAATCTCTGTGTATATGTGTTTTATGTGTTACGCTCTCGCATTTTTATTTTTCCTATGATTTAGAATTCGTATGTAGGTAATTTCTGTACGGGGTTAAAACCTACAAGTGGAAAACTTTATTAACAGAATGGTTGTTGGTTCCTCTTTATGTTTGGGTTGTTTTCCTCATTTGAGGAGGCCCGGAGGCTCGAGATTTCGAATCACTGCTCATTTTTGCATACATTGGGATGGGAAAGTATTTTTGTTGCTTACCAGCTTAGCTTTATACTCTATCTTTAGTTGATGAACATACAATTTACAAAATGCTTAAGTGCATATACTATGTAACTTTTTATTGCCTTAATAGAAAGTTTGATTTTTTCTCTGGGAAAAAAAGGAGGTTTCCCCCATGAAGAGGCTAATTCTCAATTCATTCATCTATCTTTTCTTCTGTTTTGTGATATGGTTGCATAACATTTGGTATTAGAGCTTTGGATTCTAGGGTTTTGTTGTGTCAAACAGACCATCTTCGAATTTTCACTATAAATAGTCAAAGCTTCAGAGGCTGAAATTTCGACTACGTGGAGCTGAAATCTTGGTGAACTTCGTGTATAAATTTCAGAGCTTGGTTATCTATATTTTATGAGATATGGTCTAAATAATTTAGGGTTTTTGCATGCTCCAAAATTTGGTCTCAAACAAGTGACCTAGGGAAAATAGTCATAACTTTCTCTATATGCATCGGATTTGAATTTCGTAAAAAGTGATTGAAATCACACGAACTTTAGTTTGTTTTGTATCATATTTAGGGATGAAGGTTGAAACAGTGACATGTGGCATTCTGTACAAGTTCACTCTACTAAAATTTTTGTAGCATCTATTGTTATTTAAAATTCATTCTTTAATTTTATAAAAAATGAACAAAACTAAAAATCAGATATTATATTCCAAAAATTAAGAGAGAATAAAAAGTCCAAAGCAGTTATTTATTGATGACGGAATTCAAAGCCGATGTAAGGAGGACCCTGACCCATATTAAAGTACGAGCGATATCATAAAATCTAAGTGAGCATGGGATCAGGAGGTAGATAAAGTGCTCTGTGGGGGAGCAACAAGCATGAGTTTTAACTCAGGCTCAACCCACGCAGTTGACCATGGCACCAAGCTGGTTAACCGAGATCTACGACCCAAGATTACTACGGGGGTTCAAACCCGATGAATATCTCGTACACTCCCTACCCCCGTAGCGGGCCACCCTCATCGCTTCACTTCATCTCATCCCCTCCACGTCATCCGCCACCCTCATTCATTGTCAACCATTTCATCCACTGTTCCCCATCAATTCCTTTGCCATTCCATTAATTAAGTTCATTAATTATAGTTTTTGTTTCCCCCTGTTTGATTATTTTATATATAAGAGATTAGCAAAACCCTATTGTTTTAGCCTTGTTTTAATATTAAGCAGTCTTGCAGCGAGTTCAGCGAATCCAAGTCAGCAATTGTGCCAATAACTTTCATCGGTATCTGTCACCTATAGTCACCATGGCCCAACAACTAAGTTCCTCATCAGTTATTCATACCCCCTTAATGGATGTTGAAATAGATATTTCTGATACCCTCTATACAATTAAACATCTTTCATTATATCAAGAGATCATTCTGAACCATAAGAAGTCTCCTATATTCATGGCAATGATTAGGTCAGGTGTTCTAGCCGCTTTTGTTTGCATAACTCATTTATTTCCTGAATTTATTCAATGGCTAGCCTCAACAATGTACCCCCGGAAATGTTTTGTAATGAATCAGTTTGGGGAAAAGGTTTTTCAAGTAACTTCACAGTTAATACACCAAGCTTTGAATTACCCTATGTCAGGAACTTACACCACCTTACTGAGGAATCCCTAATTTCTTATTATGATATCATGTCTCCTCGGGAGATTTCTCATGTCACTTCTTTCTTAGCTCCTAAATCTAGTCAATTCTCCTTAGATGGAAATATTTTCTCTTTAGAAATGTTTGCAGTTGATATAAGACTTGTATTGCAAGTAATTGCTAAAATTCTAGGGAAAGAAGACTCCAAGCAGGCAGATAAAGTTGTTCTGGGATTTTTCTCCTTAATGATGAAACCAGAGGTTGTACTAGACATCCTAACATTCTGGGTAGATGCCATCAATACTCGATTTATGCCTTTGCCTCTCACTGGTTCTTTCAAGTTTCCTTCAGTCATTACTTATTTATTTTTGTACCAGAATGCTGAACATTTCATTGGTTTGGGGTTAAATGTTGTTGATATCAATAAAAAGAAGGAATCAGTGTTTTTCTAGACAGATCTAATAAGGAATGATCCAGGAGATAGTGGTTTATTTGAGTTTACTTCCTTATTTCTTCCAGTGGCTTATAGAATTATGAATGAAAGTATACCCCCAACTTTCTTTTCTAAAGCTCAAGAGTGTATTCAATTGAGTAAGGATGTGAGATGTGGGGATTGGTTCATCTTTCAAGAGAATGCAGAGATTAGGCTTTATGGAGCCTTTGTCAAGCCTTATAGATTACCTAAGTGTGTGCCAATGAGGCTTTTTGCCCTAGAATTTATAAGGCAAAGCTTAAATGTGGATCAAGTTCATTTTGTCCCTATGAAGAAAGGCTTCTTCTTCAAGCTGCCTAAAGCAGTGGGACCCTTCATTGCAAATACCAGGTAGGATGCCCAGGAAGGTGAAAGATTATTGAATGATATGTGTCTTTTATAGGAGGTTGAGTGGGCTTATGACCCTCACCAAATTATTTCAAAGAGAAGAGTGGAGAATGGCTATTCAGCCTTTATACATGAAAGTAGACCTGAAACAGAAAAATTGGCAAATGGAGGCTTGAAAAGCACTCAAGAAGCAAAGATTGAAACCCCTAACATTACTGAAAAAGGGGTCAAGAGGGTTAGAGAGGAAATTATTGATCTAGATGGGGAAGAATCTGAAGCAGCAAAAAGATTCAAGCTTCAGGATGCAATGTCTTTGGCTCAACCTGGTTTGATTATTCAGTTAGGAGAGACATAAGGTGCCTTCGCTTCACCATCCTCCAGAGAACCTGTTCATGATCAGGTTCCTTTATGTCAAAGTATGTTTTCTCAAATAGTTGAGAAAAATCAAAAGATGAAGTTAAATATGGAAGCTCAAGCTGAGTCTCAGGTAACCCCTGAACAAACAAGATTGCTATCTTCCATGGATTTGGAGAAGATTCAACTCAAAATTGCTTTTTCTCATCCTACAAAAATATCAGTGGGATCTTCTAGCAATTTCAAGACTGTAAATTTGACTGTTGACACTCATAAGCTTCTAATGCTTGACAAGGTTAATCTGCATATGAAAACTCAATAGTTGATTGTAAATGATCTATATAAGACAAATGCAACAGCTGCCAAGGCTGAGAAAATGCTAAATAAAGTGATTCAGCAGCCGAAGTTGGAGAAAGCTAACTCCAGAGCTTTGAATGCTCAAGTTGATGAGCTAAAGAAGATTATCATTAAAATAGGGGTCGATCCTGATGACCAACCTGCTGTTCAAAAGTTGTTGCAATCTGCTAAATCAGAGATTGGAGCTTTGAAAAATAAGTTTAATCTACCTACGTGCGAGCATCCCTTAGTTGTAGGGATAACTGAAGTAGAAAGTGAAAATGAAAATCTCCTACAAGATGTGTTGCAAAAGACTGAAGAAGTTTCTTTACTTAAAGAAACTCCGGACAAGCTACAAAGACAGGTAGATACTCATGTTTGTATAGTGGTAATGCCAGCCAACACAGATGATCCAAAAGCACAGGTTCTACAATTGGGAACAGAGCTTAAAATGGTTGAGCATGATGTGAAGAAAGCTCAAAGAGAGTTAGAAACAACTTGCAAACTATTGAATTTAAGTGAAGAAGAAACAGTAAGGGAAAGAGATAATGGCAAGAAATACAAGGAAGATCTCTTGAGGGTTGAAGATGAAATCAAAAGGCTAAAGTAGAAAATGAAGGGCAACATGTCCTTAATTAAAGCCAGAGAAATCCTATGGGATGAAGTTATTGAGGTTTTCAGAGGTATTTGGGAGTTTCTGGTGATTATATCTGAAGAAAAAAACACTAATTCGAGATATGGAGGAGGTGGTTATTAAAAATAAGCAAAAATATTTAGATAGATCAAAGTTTGCAAAGAGGATGATAGACTTCATTAACTCTAAGTCTATTGTAGAGTTGAAGGAGCATGACATGCCAAACAAAATAACATGTGCAATTGATTTCAATAAAATGATTGTCAGAAACATCTACAAGATTACTGCTTAGAAGAAGATAAAGGAGATAAAGGAAGCAATTTCAAAGTTTAACATCTTGTTTGACAAAAGGGCTAGGGTTGGACTTCCTCTTGCTGGGATCTTCAGGGAAACTTGCTGCCATGGAAAACATATGAGACTTTGCTGGTTGAGGCAAAAAGCAAAGTTGATAACACTCATGAAAGGACAACAGTATTAAAAGGAGCCACCATTGCGAATTTCCTGAACAAAGATTTTAAACTTCTCTGGATGGTGAAGACTCTATTTTCTGACAAACCTACTTATGGTAGGATTACAGCTTGCAGAATAGCACTCAACAAGTTAGAGGAAGCACCAAAGTCAAATGTACCACTATGGAGAAAGTGTAAGGAATGGATGATAGAGTAGAACAAAGATGCATCAGCAGGACCACATAATCAGGCCACAGATCCGAATAGCGAGCAACAATCACCAATCATGCTCTGATTTCGGTCACTTCTTATTTTCTTGTTTTCTTAAGAAGAATGAGGTGTCTTTTACCCTCCATGTAATATTTTGTAATGACCCTTTACCTTAGATAGTTAGGAAGATAGTTAAACAGTTTAGCAGTTTTGGTGGTTACTAGTTGTTCCATGATGTATAAAAAGAGGCAAAATTATAGAAAAAGGGTTCAAATTTTGAAGGACCTATGATATACTATTGTATTTTTTATATGAATTAATGATTAATTAAAGAATCAGGAGTTTTCCACACATTGTTGGGTATGATTTTGTAATTTCTTTGTTATGTGTCATCATGTGTCTTCCCTTCTTTAAATATGGTAATGAAGCTACAGGTCTTTGTTTACTTATGAGAATGAAGTTAAAATCCCTTAAAAGAGCACTCCTATATTTAAAGTTCTTACTTCTACATTTCCTCTAAGTTACAAATAATAGTTTCTGTGAACAGTAGCATATTGTCTCTAACTTCTCGTAGTATTCTTCACTTAACATTTATATTCAGCAATCAAATGGCATTTTGAGACTTTCATGTCACCTAAGTATTAAGGATTAAAAATCAGGCATTTCAGGTTCTTCATTTGAAAGTACAATTAAGTGACCACTAAGTGACATAAACAGTAAACATTAATGTCTTAAGCACAATTTCTACACAGCCAGGAAATTGGTTTCTTAAGGGACAAGAGAACCAATCCATAATCAGGTTATCGTGAGAGATTGAGCATAACTCTACCTTGAAGAACCCAATCTTGGTATGACTTGTGGTGTTGGAAAGAAGATTCAAAGGGCTACCACAGGAAAACAATTGAGACCTTGGAGAGATGAAATTACAGAGATACAATAGTTTCAATATAGAGCTCATAAAAGGAAGAAAGAGGTGTGCATTTTTTTAAAATTTTGCATAACCTTTGTGTTATCACTCAGGTTGTTCCCTGCTTCTCAAAGGGAATACGGCCGAGGTAACCACTAACCAGTCTTTTAGTTATAGGTTCTAGCCTACCTGCAACTAGAGAGGGCTCTCTCTTTATAATTTAGCGTTATTGTGGGTGATTTTAGGCTAGTTATGGTGCACTGATTTTGTTTTAAATTTGGTTGGTTGGTGAATTCAAACAGAGCTGGTGTACAGATTACAGAACAGTCTTAACCATTGGGCAATGGAGTTCATGAATGCATTCTGCTGAAGTATTTCTTTGAGGGAAGAGTATTGCTACAAAGCCAGATAGGCATCTGTGGAACAATTATTCAAGTTTGGGTGATGAAGTTATGAAATTAGTGAGTGAAAGGAAGTTAAGAATCTTTCACTATGCTAATAAGGGGAGAAAGTGGGAGTATTGTTTAAGAGCAGTTAAGAATTCTTAAACAGTATTCATAGTGAGAGAATTAGTTTAAATATGAGCAATTAAGAATTCACATCCATGGCTAATTCTGAAGAAAACATATTTAGAAACAGAGATTGAGCAGAGGGTGTATCTAAACAAATCCTAAGCTATTCCTTTTCCCTGTTGCTAAGAACGTGAAACATATATGAATTTTTTGCATACATAGAAAGACAAAACACAGTTCAGAGTAACTTATTGTTCCATTAAATTACACAAGAATTCTGCAACATAACACAGTCCTTCATTTCCACCTTCAGACAGTATAGGAACCAGGAACTTCACCAGCAATTTATATTAGCAAAAATGTCTGAGATATACAATGCAGCTCTTCAAAGAGATTCACAACAACCGACCCCCAATACGTTCTATGAGGGGATATATATACAAAAATAGGAGATAAAATATCTAGATGATGAGTCATTTTGCAATAAATTACATCACCAACTCTCTTACAGAAATAAATGAAAGAAATAACTGCAGCAGTTAATATTGGTATGGCAGCTGTCTTTCTGTCAGACAAATTTTGACTTTTTGGATCAAGAAAGTTGGCTGTAGCCGCGTCTTTAACCTGCGTTTGTTGAGCACGTTGTCTTAGTGCATTTCTGAGTCACTGCCTTGATGTATTCTGTAGTTCCTGTGTATTTGATTCTTTGTTGACCTGCACTGTGACTGAGATCTGAAGCTGACAAAAGGAAGAGTAGACCAAAATTACCTGGGTAGTACTTCCAGCATTGCTTGCCACCAATCAGCTGGAGGTAACTGATGTCTCCTTATCTTTATGAGTGTCTCATCTGCTTCAGTATATCTATAAAAATTCGGAGGCACTTCAAACAGATGATTAATTTCATGCTTAATAAAAAATAGATTCTCCAATTTATCATATAGAGATTGCCCAGAGGGAGGTCATGTTTCTTCTGTGGAGCTGGTAGACGCTGTAATCTGATTTTCAACATAATTTTTGATTCTGGTGGTGTATTGTTCAAAGGAAAACAATTTTCCAGTACCAGTCACTAGGCTGGGCAATCCTCTATCTTGCAATGCTGTTATTCTTGTCCTGAAATCATTTATTTCTACCTGCATATCTTGACATTTCCTTTCCAGAGTCTGTGTGAAATTTCTCAAGGTCAGCACTTTCTTTGTTGTTAGGATAGTGTATGTTCGACTGTTAATATCTAGTGCTGCCAATTCTTCCTTGGTGTAAGTATTCAGGAAATGGATCATCTTGTTAGCCTGCTCAGGCATGATCCCCAATGCTGCTCTGGCCTTCTGAATTTCAATTTGAGCTATGCATATTAATTCAATTTGCTCATGAATGGCCTGTATTGATCGTCATTGGTCATTGATTGATTGGCCAATTTTGGCCCACAAAATATTTTTAATCTCAGCCAGAGTTTTGTCTAGAAGCAGTTCTTTTTCTAAGTCTTTTACTCTGGTCTCTAGGGCTTTTATTTCCCTTTGCTTCTCGGCCACTGTCATTTTAGACTTGTCATAACTGGCCTCTAGCTTGGCCAATCTTTCTTTGGCCTCATTTATTTCTGTCACTTGAATTTCAAGCTCCTTGACAGCTTTCATTAAGTCCTCCATGCTCATACTGGATTCAGGTGTTGTTGTTGTTGCTGTTGTTGCATCTGTAGTTGATGTAGCTGTTGTAGGTGCTGGAATGGCAGGAGGGGCTGCTGTTGTTTGTGTAAGTGGAGCAGGGCCAAGAGTTGTAGATGTTTGAGGGGGTTGGGAGGTTGACTCCCCTTGCTTGTCTTGCAAGGCCTTTTCCAATTCTGCCTCCATCTGTAATATTCTCTGATTCATCTTTAGAAGCATATCCATGGTCTCATCAACATGTTTTTCCTGTGCAAGTTCTGTTGTTTGAGGGTGAATGGTTGCAGGCAGCTTTGCCTGCTTTCTGAGTGCAGCAATGTCATCCTCCTTTTTCTTCATAAGGGCCTCGATACCCTTTGGATCCTTAGGATCATGTCCTAGATCAGTAATTATGTCTTCCAAAGTTTTTATCCGATTGTCCTTAGCAGTGGAAGACATCCTTTCCAAATCTAATTGTGTATTTGTATTTTTCAGTGATTCTTTTAACTGATGGGCCAGCATGGCCCTGTCTGCAAGTGTGGCATAAACCATTTCCCCTGTTTTCTTGTGCAGTTCAATTTGATCCATGGGATGTATGTCCTTGGAGAGGACCTCTAGATTTGTCTTTGTGTAGTCTGCAGATGATTTGGGCTTTGGAACCTTAGGCTTAAAATGAGTAAGAATCATCTTGTCCTCCTTGATATCATATGTTGCCATCAATCTTTCTTGCTTGGAGGGTGTTGTCTTCAAGAATTGATCGTAAAGTTGTACTCTCAAAAGTTCATTTTGTGCCTTAATTTCCATAAAAGTTCCTTTGACACCAGCTAGTTGCTTGCCCTGTTGCCTGGAAGAGGACCCTCTTGTACTTTGTTGCATACCTTGTTCCTGCTAGAATGAGCTGGTAGCAGTTTGCTGGCTGGATTCTCTTTCTTTGCTTTGGCTCTCTACCCTTTCTTCACTGATGTGTTATTCAGTTTGAGGGTCAATTCTTGGCCTCTTGGCCTCTGGTTCCTGTGTTGACCCGCTTGGAGGTGTGGGCTCTTCTCTATCTCGTTTTCTACCTCTCTCTTCATTGAGAGGAGTTTGCAAGACCGGAATTTGTGATGTTTCGGTTTGTTGTGGAAGGGCTTTCCCTTGACTTTGATCTTTGGCAGTGCTGGGCTGCTGCTTTGTCTCTGTTTCCTGCTGTGCATCCATCACTTCCTTTCCCTTTGATGTAATTGTTGTTGTTGTAGACACTTGCTGGACGGTTTGTGCAGCTGTAGCAGTGGATGTGCCTTCTTCGACTTGGAGTGGTAGCTTGAATGTCACCTGGTGAAAAGAATCCAAGTCAAGAGTTTTTTCTAAATCTTTTACATTTTGCTCCATTATCTCTTCTTGAGTAAATTCCTCAACTAATGTGCCTGGCACCCATTCATCTTGGTTGGCATATTGTTCAATTTGTGGATATGGACAATGCTTATAGGCTAACAGCCTATATTTGACTCTTCTAGCACTGATAAAGCCATTAGGGTCATAAGGGACCCACCAGCAACTCCTTTTTAGTTTAAGTTGTTGCCCCAGTATTTGATCAACCTCTTGCCAACCTTCTTTCTTGTTCATGATGAAGGGGCCTAGACGGTCTTTGAATTTCAGGTTAGCTTTCTTCTTGGCACTATGAAAATGTGTAAGATCAGCATTGATGAGTTGCCTATAGTATTCCAAGGTAAATAATCTCATAGGAACATATCTTGGGAGCCTGTAAGGACAAAGCTCACAACCATAGATCCTGATGACTATGTGATTTTGGTATAGATACCAATCACCTATTTTATAATTCTTGGACAGCTGCAATATTTTCTGCATGTCACATGACAATCTAGGAGGAGGAGTTCTTTTCAAAAGGCATGTGACTGGATATACAAATTGGTCAATGAACTCACAGTAAGAATGTGGAGAGTTCTGGACATGATGAAAAACTGAAGACCAAAAGATAACAGACCTCCTCTCACCCTATGAATCCAGCTTCTTGATAGGGCATTGGAAGCAATCTGTCTGATAGTACATGAACAAGTGATAGATATATGAAGAATATTTGAATATTGCCTCTCTGTTTAGCTTAAGCAGTTGGTCATGTATTTTATTGGCAATAAACTTGGCATAGTTGTACTTCATAGTAGGGGGCTTTCCAAGGTTGTATGCAGACAAAAGGACCAACATTGTTTCATCAATATGTTCACTTGTTGAGAAACCCAACACAGAGGATATCATGTCTACAAGCAGCTTGCCTACCTCATTGAAATTTACATACAGGAAAGGAGGTGGCCCAGTAGGTTGGCGGTCTTCTCTCATGAAAGTCTTGGCAATTGTAGCAATCTCAGTGCTGGAGAGCTTGGAGCCTTCGTCCAGCAGGTATTTTATGGAAAAAGGGAAGAGCAGTTGGGTCTGCTTGAAATTGAGCATCTGGTTGATGGAATCAGGAGTAATGTAAAAAAGTATGCTCCCAGATGGAGACTTGACAGCTCTGAGGCTCTGGTCATAATTCTCAGCACAGAGGTGAATTATTTCAGGGAAAACATTCACAGAAGGCAAGAAATAGATGGGCAGATTTGACTCCTAGATGCCATACATGTCACTGTTGCTTAAGTGGCTATTCCTCAGCTGGCAGAAGGTATGCAAGTGGTTTCTCTCTCCAACAAAATCCTGAATGAGGAAATCACTGTCAACTAAAGGCATTGCTTCAAGCTCCTTGTTAGGTGTATTGATAGGAGCAACATCTAGAGCTGATGGAGTGGCCATATTGAAATCTTTTCTGGATTAATACTTGAGCTCAAGATTAGTGAAACCAGTGAAGACTGCAAACTGAATTTATACTTGGGAGTGACTTTTCCTGTTTGTATTTATGGTAGAGGCAAACTTTCAGAGTTTCAACAGACTTTTTTACTAGATTGATAAACTGTGGGGCAATCTGTAGAGAGAAACAGAATGTTTTGAGCTAAGTAGCTGGAGCTTTGTAGAGGGATTTCTGGTAAAAGGGACCAATGCACACCTGTATGAACTTCTGCCGGCAGGCTCAGGTTTTAAAATCACTCTTTAACGGTGAATTTTGCAGGAGGGCGCGGGTTTACCGAGTTTTGTTGGAGCAGGAGCTTTACCAGGGAATTTAGGAAATATTTAAGTACATAATTGGCCTAGTGGGGAGCTTGCATAATTTTATGCAGGTAAATTGGAGAAAAATGGCGAAAACAGAGGTGAAATAGGTTGACTGTGGGCAAGTACCTAGTTTTTACAGCTCTGAGGACGTTGAACTGGTGCAATGGTGAGAAATTGGCTTGAATTTGCAGGTGGTGGCAGCTCGAACGGTCAAATTCCGAGTTTGGCGGAAAATCATCGTGAACAGCATGCCCAGCGCTCCGGAAATAAGTCGTGAAATGACATAAAACGGCCCTTTTACTTGGTTTTATGCGAAATTGGGACTTTTGGCACTTTTTGGCGCTTTTCGGCGATGACGTCAATGGTGGGTCCCGGGTACGGCAGGATGACGTGGCGTCTGACGAGGATGGCGACGTGGCAGTGACACGGTGGCAGGCCGTGGACGCGGGTGGATGACGTGGGAGCGACGTGGAGTGGCGGCGGGGATGCGGCGGTGACGTCATAAGTGACGTGGGTGTGACGTCAATGGGCGGAGGGTGGTTTCCGGTATTCCCCGCACCACCCTTCGGTCATAAGAGGTATAAGGGGAGGGGGCTCCGAACACCTCGGGAAGGCGACACGTGGCGGGGGTACGGCGGTGAAACCGCCAATCCCCCCGACGCTAAACCTCTGCCTCTTCACTGATGAAAACGACCGCCCACCCTTGGATCCGGAGGGCCGATAATCGGACGGCTGGCGGGGGACACGTGGTGGTGGCAGGTTAAGGCACGGGACCCCCCCGTTGTGTAATAAAAAATGTGAGTGGGGGGTGGGTTTAGAATTAGGCTTAGTGAGGTTTTAATGTGAATGCGCCCGTCTGTATTTAATTCAACATAGAAATATAACCTTGGAACATTAGCGTGGGGAAACATGGTTATTTGATTTCAACGAAGGGTTTTAATCAAATCCCATAGTTTTTTAGGGTAGTGGAGGGTTAATACTAGTCCCGGATGGACTAAGTATTCCCCAGGACATGACTTATATATAGCTATATTGCTAGGGGGGGGGGTATTTAAATAGAATTTTTTTGGGATTTTTATATAGTTTTTTATAGAACTAGGGAAGGGGGGGGAGCAATGTCTAAGGAGCTAAATAATAAATTAGTTGTTAATATGACTTTGTGAGGTGAAAATGTAAGGGAAAATGCTAAGCTTTAAGAAGTAAAACTTAGA
>APFE030454035.1:33909-72166 GCA_000404065.3 Pinus taeda | reverse complement strand
AGAAGCCCTCATCACCTGTTTCAGAATCAACAGTTGAGGTAAACAATGTTGATTGTTCTTTAGTTTCATCTTCACATGATGTTATTTCTGTTGGAAATGTGGAAGTACCTATTACAGGAATTGCCATGATACTGCTTACCAAGATGGGGTACAAAGGAGGAGGACTTGGTGTTAATGGCCAAGGCGTGACTCATCCACTGGACATCGTGCAAAGACCTCAATTCGAATGTTTGGGATACACCGAAGGAGAATGCTCAAAGGTGTTAGAAACTTCCAAGACATTGTTGAAACCATCGAGGAAAGAGAATTATGGGAGCACATCACCATCATCCCATGACAATGCACATTGCAAAGAAAGAGATGAGGAAAACTTTCATCGCCATAATTTCACCAGAGACAACTAGGAAAGGTATAATAAATCTTAGCATTCTAAAGTTCATTTCAGTTACAATCATTGTTAATGATGAACATAAATCATGGCATCAAAAACATGTATTTTTTGCAGTTTACATAACTATGTGATTGCTGAGTGCTGGAAGAGAATGGAAACACGAAAGAGGATGAGGCGTGAAAGGCCTTCTCCACAACAAGAAATGAAGCATGTTAACCAGGTCTGGAGGAAGAAGACTTTTTGTAGTCATGGAAATAGAGCTGGTCATCAAAGAGACACATGTTGGAGGCTCCATCTAGAGCAACGTCTTAAGGAAAAAGTGCCCGTGCATGAACTAGTTGAAAAAGTTGTTTGACAAGTGAATCCGCCATAGGAGATGATCCATTCACTTTGATAGGTGAGATATGGTTTTTCTAGATGTAATAGCTTGTCATGTCAATATTTTGTAAATTTGTTGCAATTTACATTGTAAAAGTAATGATGTGTTTTCCATCACTTGTTGAAGCAACACTAATGTTTTGGCCTTATATTGATAGCTGGTGTATTGTTTCCATTTTGATGTAATCTTGACCATAAAGTGTGTGTTATAAACTCGTGGAAAGTATGGGATGGTTGGGTCATAGTTGGTCATGTAAATAAGCATGTAATTTACAAAATATTGTACTACAGGTTTGTAGAGGATGCAGGTGTCAACTCATCACTAATGGCTCTAAAGAACAAAGGTGAAGGAGAAATAAGGGTGACCTGTCAAGAAACTTGTGTGCAGACAATGTACACAATAATTCCAGATTATGTTCATGCTTTTGGATCCCCAAAATCTCCTCAGTGGAGACCCTCAGAGGTTAAAGAGGGTTTATAATAGCTCAAAATTCAAAGTGGTCAAATTTCTCTTGAACTAGGACCATATTGAAGTTCTCGTCGCCTTGATTCCAATGATGCAAATGACACTCAAATCCGAGTTCGTATGAAGAAGAAAAGGGTGGTAAAATTTGTGGTCAAAGTTGACAAGTGGGCCATGTTTAATGATCCCACAAATTGACAGACTCGAGGCATGGAATATGGCCACCGAGAGGGTGAAATTGTTGCCTACTTAATTTTCCCAATGACCCTTATTTTTGACAAATTTGAAAATGACCATTTGGTTAAAAAAATATATATATTAAAAATGGGGGAGGGGCAGGTTGGGCCAACCGGACCTGCCCACCCCCATTGGTCGAATTATTATATAATTTATTTGGGGTGGTAGGCGTCCAAACCCCTCCATCCATGGATACCATTTACCATATTACAACCATAGGACACGACACCACGTGGATGGGAGTCAACAGAGGTTGAACCCACCTGACCCACGTGGGCTAGCCCCCGACGGGTAGCACCATTTAACACTAATTACCGAGATGTATTAAACACAAACCCAAAGTTCATTACAACAAATACAGAACAAAACGTAACATTGGCATTATAGGTAACTGTTGACGCCAATTAAAGATGTTTATGCCGCGTGTTAGAAAAAGTATAAAAAAAAATTTGATGTTAAAAATGGAGAGTGCGAATTTTGAACCCGACCCACTCCCCAAAGTGTCCGCCAAATTTACCGTTAGGCCAATGGACACCTTTATAAAGTCCATCCATAAAATTATATTAAACCAATACTTGCCCATTTGACCACCGAACGGAGAACTGGCGGAACTCGAAGTGGATAGACAACAACGGAACCTTGACAATAAGGATGAGGTAGAACCTTGCCCGACTGAACCTTGCGTAGGACAGTGTGTGAAACCCTGACGCAAGAGGATGAAGATTCCTGAAAGATTCCTTGTGAGGTCAAATTGCACTTTATCATAATGATGTCAAGTTTATAGTCAAATTTCACGAAATTTTGTAGGGAACGTGATGGTGAAGTCATATTCGCCATCTGAGAAAAAAAAAATTGTAGGCATCTTGCAGCGTGAAATCTTTGAAGAATATCAAGGAATCTAAAAGATTCTCTTGGAGGCTAAAATTCGCTAGAGTCAGAATACAACCAACTTTATATTGAAAAGTCTCAGAATTCTTCAATGATCACAATGGTGAGATTAGATTTTCCATTTGAGGAGAAAATCTCATGTCAGCGCATGGAGCAGAATATTTGGAGAATCATGGGGAATCTAAAATATTCCTGAAGGCCTAAATTTTAATGGTGTTAGAATTTGACGAATGGATAGTCTATTTTACTCTACTTGAAGCCAGAAATTCAGTGGTGCAGTCAGTTTTAGCAAATGATCCTTTCATTTTTCAGTCATATTTAGGAGTGAAGGTACATGAAACAATCATGTTATGTTTCCTTTCATTATTGTTGAGATGATGTATTTTTGTTGAGATCCCTGTGTAACTATGTTTAGGGGATAATTGTTGCCACATTATTTGAGATCTTGTTAGTTTGTCATGCTGAAGGAAGCCCATTTTGAGTGAGAGTTTCTGTAGGTAGAGAATGTCTTGTGGAGAGACAATCCACTCTTGTTGAGGGTGTATGTCCTTTTCATGACAAAGAATTATCCATGTACATCATTATCATTTCCAACATTATAAGGAGCGACCTTCACAATCTTGACACCGAGCCCAGATATGTAACCCCTACGTGAACTCCGTTATCAAATGTATCGTGTTATTGATGTGTTGATAATTGTTATGTTTCCTCTTGTTTAAGCATGTAAATGTGGTTCTTTATGCTCTTTTAAATGCAATTCTAACAACATCATAGAAGTAAAAGATCTTGGATAATTCTGGTCGCTAAAGAAACCCAGATCAATATCAAGGTAGGCTTTTCATCCTAGGATCAAGCGGGAGTTGGCCACTCCAAGTTCTCACAAATACATAATAAGATAGAAAAACTATAGCCAATACAAATGCCTTGCTCCTCGCCCATTTTATAGGCGTCATGGACTCTCTAGAAGCCTTTAATATATTATTTTTCTCTTTAAAAGGAAAACAAATACTAGGAAAAAGAACATGGGCGAATACCATGGTAAACACCATAAGTAAATACCATCCATATTGATCACATATAAAAAAATTAATATTACAAAACCCTCCGCCCCAAGATTGCTTTCCCTCAAGAAATTCACATATGTCTCCTAATTTGGTTGTCCAAAACAATAGAGTACAAATACCAAGGTCCCATATGAATGACTAAACCATAACAAGATGCCATTGTATCACCTAATCAAGGATAGATCTCTCAATTCCTAGATCCTAGATGAACCTCTAAATCAACTATTCACCAATAGGTCTATTGTCGTGTGAACTGCCACCTAGATACCAATCCAATTGTTGACCTAATGCATCAACAATAGAACATCCTGGATCCCATTGCCACCAAACTTGTTGGCCCCTATACCTTGGATCTAACTATATTATATCCCTGCCTAAGAATGTCCTCCCAAGAATCATCTCATTAATCAGCTACTAGCTCATAAATCCTTATGTGCACATAATCATACGAGGAGTAATCCCACCATGTTGATGCTTTATTACTCTGATTCTAGTTGGGATGCTCCTAAGTTGGAAAATCGTTGCATGGTCTTGGCCAACCTAAAAAACCATATAGAGGGCTCCCATAGGGTCCATCTAGAAAAAATTTCCCTTTTTCTTCCAATGCACAAAGGCATGCTTAAAAGTTGCAAGTTCTATCGATTTATCCCTAAAGAGGGCTTCTTTATGAATCATAGGTATATTCATCTTTCTAACTTATGAGGGATTTGAACCATTCCTCAACACTAGACAGCTTGGCCGCTCACTCAGTACATACTCCTATAAGCTCCTCAATTTTCCCATCCTCTTGTAGGAAATTCCTCGAACTATCCATATTCTCTGCTTCAACATCATAAGATCTATCTTGAAATACTTAATCTTTTCCCGTAAGTCCTCTCTTGGAAATTATGGTGACCTACTAAGTGTCTTTGTAATAGTCTGCACCACATTCCCAGCTTGAGCCTTTGATTGTCTTTCTGAAAATGCCTCATCCTTCAAACTATGTTTCTCATGCTCCCCCTCATGCTTATGCTCATCATGTCGATTCACTACTAATGGATCCTCACTAAAGTCTCTGTAGATGTCTTCTCCACATGTTGAGACAATGTGCTATTTATCCTCTTTGATTGTCAAACATGGATGCACTGGTGGACTGGTACATACACTTGACTGATCACGGACGTTCATTTGGAAATCTATGGACTCATTTTTATAGGAGTCTACGCCATCAACACCATTAGGAATAATTTTGTCCTTCCCTTCTCTATGCACTTCTAAATTCTTATCATGCTAGCTGATTATTATCGGTTTATCTTACATGTCTCCTTAAATATCTCCTTAAATAATAATAATAATAATTTAATTATTATAATAAAATAATAAACAATATTTAAATATTGTTTTATCTAATATAATTATTTCTTTTATTTATAATTATTATTAATATAATTATTGTTATTATTAGACCCTGGTTGACGATGGTTGACCATGATTGACGATAGGTTGACAATGGTTGACCATGGTTCACATACAATTGATGTTCATATTGAGACAACATTTGTCACAATGTGACATTGGACAATGATTGACCATGGTTGATTTTCATATTGACCATGATAGACCATGGTTGACCATGATTGATTTTAAGATTGAGACACTCTTTGTCATAATGCGATGATGGACCATGGAGGACCATGATTGCCCACGATTTAACATGGTTGACTGACACAATTTTACCATGGTTATTGGCCATGGATGACCATTTTTATTGACATGGATGACCATTGTTCATTTTCATATTAAGAAAATATTTGTCAAAATGTGACGTTGGACCATGATTGACAATGGTTTATGATGGTTGACCACCATTGACTGTGGTTGACGATGGTTCACATAAGGTTGATGTTCATATTGAGACAATATTTGTCACAATGTGGCATTGGACCATGATTGACCATGATTATAAACCAAGGGGATTTATATTAAATTCTAGAATTATATACCTTATGATTAATATTATACCCTAAGAATACAAATCTTTAGATTTATACACCCAAGAGATTGATAAACTCAAGGGATTGATAAGAACAAGGGTCTACTAACTAATAATAATAATAAATATTTTCTAATAATAAAATAATTGATCCATTCTCTATAAATAAATATTAATAATTAATAATAATAAATCTATGTGAATTAAAAGTGTCTTTTTCTATGACATAGGAGGTTTTAGAATATGTTAAATTTTGATATTAAATTACATTAATTTTAATGATCTTATTATTATTATTTGGAGTTGTCTTTACTGTGACATTTTGGACTTTCTGATGTCAGAATCTGACAGAAAAAATTGTGGTTAAATCTTGATTCGTGTTATTTAAATTGGTTTTTTGACTATATATATGGATTTGTCACCTTGAAAAACCCCTAGGGCACTTCGATTGTGCATGGGTTACCCATCAAGCTTGTGATTTCAATAAATCCCTAATGGATTTTAGAGAAATTAGACTATAAAAACCACTGGAAAAGATTCCAAAGAGTCTCACTAAAGACAACTTGTCATTATTTTAATGAAAATATGAAACAAAAATTAAAGAAAAAGGTATTTTTTAAATAAAATAACTAAAACATTCAATAATAATAACTAAAGTAACAAATATTTTAAATAATAATAATGATAATAATTCATAAATCCTAGGAAAAATATAATAGTTCATAAATTCTAAGCCATAACAATGATAACATGTTAAAAATAATAAAAATGACAATCATAAATAAAAAATAAAAGATAACAAATAAGTCAAAAACACCATAAACATTTTAAGGATACTAACTTTAAATACCAACTTTTAAGTGAGGAAGAAAACATTATAAAAAATCATTTAACAACTCTATAATAGTAACCACTTTCTGATTTTAAAAGCATTTCATATAATAAGAATAACCTATACCAACTTTCAAGTGAGGAAGCAAACATTATACATAATCATTTAACAACTCTATAACACTAACCACTTTCCAATCAAAAAAACATTCAATACAAAGAATAACCTTAATGGATCATGCAAGGGTCAATCTAATCCATAAATAAAATAAAATATCTCAATGCTTATGGTAACTAAACTATTTCAATGTTAATAATTTACATATTGTATACCATTTAAAATAAGAATAATAATAATAAATATAATATACGATAATTGAAAATTTAGAAAATCTAAATTCTTATTGTTATAACATTTCAAGTATCATTATTTTACATTTTGACCATTTTATTAACGTTCAGTTTTCAATGGAGCAAATATTTGTTTGAATTGTATGTTTAAGCTATTTTATTCCATGCATTCAAGGGGTATGAATCCATTATGAATTAAAAATACATTATATATATATATATAATATATATTTATAGAGAGAGAGAGAGGAGAGAAGAGAGAGAGAGAGAGAGAGAGAGAGAGAGATGGTCATCTATCAAGTCATTAGAGGGATGCAATCTCTGGAGGTGCAATTTCTAACTTTTTGCACCTCAAGATATTTGATCCCTCTCAAGTCTTACTAGGTTCGTGGTTAAGGTGGATCAATACTGATTATTTTCCTTGAAGTAAACAAAATATACTTGCTAAGATGTAGGATCCGAAATGGAAAATCATTCAATAGTTTCGACACATTATAGTGTTCAAATTAAAATTCCTACAACTAAAAGGATGAAACATAAATGGATCTGAAAAATGCAGCCACTTATTCTATTAATAACTAGAAAAATATTACATGCCAATATAATTAATAGTGAAGTCCATACTAATGGCATGCACAACTTCTCATAAAATGACTCAACTAAATGCTGGAGCACACTTGTGAACCCTAGATGGATCCTCTAGATAAATATTTGATCCAGGTGGCTCTAGAGATCCTCGGAGGTCAAAGAGGGCTTATAATAGCTCAAAATTAAAAATGTTCAGATTACTCTTGAACCAATACCATATGGAAGTGCTCGTTGCTATGATTCCAATGGTGCAAACAAAACTCAAATTCGAGTTTGTATGAAGAAGATAGAGATGGTCGAATTTGTGGTCAAAGTTGACAAGTGGGCCATGTTTGATGATCCTACAAATTGACTGAGACCCAGTGCACGAAATCCAACCACTGGGCAGGCAAAATAATTGCCTACTTAATTTTCCCAATGAATTTTATTTTCGAAAAATTCGAAAATGACCATTTGGTTTTAAAAAAACAAAAAATATTAAAATAGGGGGGCAAGCTGGGCCCCCCGGACCTGCCGACACCCACCGGTCGAATGATTATATATGTATTTGGGTGGCAGGTGGTGAAACCCTGCCACCCATGGATACCATTTACCATATTACAACCATAGGACGTGGCACTGCGTGGAGGGGAGCTGACAGGGGTTGAACTCGCTTGACCCACGTGGGCTAGCCCATAGCGGGATGCCCGATTTAACACTAAATGCTGAGATGTATTAATCGCCAACCCGGAATCCATTACAACAAATACAAACCAAAAAGTAATGTTGGTCTTATATGTAACTGCTGACAATAATTAAAAAAAATTATGTCGCATGTTAGAAAATATCAAAAACAGTTTGATGTTAAAATTGAGCCGACGGGTTTTGAACCTAACATACTCCCCAAATACTCCACCAAACTTACCATTAGGCCAACAAACACCTTTGTGAAGTCCATCCACAAAAATATATCAAACTAATACTTGCCCAATCGACCACCAAATGGAGAACCGACAGAACTCAAAGCAGACATATAATAGCAGAACCTTGATATGAAGGCAGAGGCAGAACCTTGCCCAGGAGAGGGTGTGAAACCCTGATGTAGAAGGATGAAGATTCCTAAAAGATTGCTTGGGAGGTAGAATTTCACTTTATCAGAATGATGTCAAGTTTATAGTTAAACTTCACGAAATTTCGTAGGGGAGACGATGGTGAAATCAAATTCACCATCTAAGCAACAAATTTGCAGGCACCCCACAACGTGGAATCTTTGAAGAATATCGAGGAATATAAGAGATTTCCTTGGACGCTAAAATTCTCTAGAGTCAGAATTCAACCAACTTTATACTCAAAATTCTCAGAATTCTGCAAGGATTGCAATAGTGAGATCAAATTTTCCATTTGAGGAGCATATCTCCAGTCAATGCATGGAGTAGAATATTTGGAGAATCATGGGGAATCTAAAATATTCCCAAAGGCCCAGATTTTGATGGTGTCACAATTTGACGAATGGATAGTCGATTTTACAGTACTCGACACCAGAAATTCAGTGGTGTAGTTAGTTTCAGCAACTGATCCTTTAATTTTTTAGCCATATTCAAGAGTGAAGGCACATGAAGTAGTCATGTTATGTTTCCTTTCATTATTGTTGAGAGCCTTGTGTAACTATGTTGAGGGGATACTCATTGCCACATTATGTGAGATATTGTTAGTTTGTCATGCTGAAGGAAACCCATTTTGAGTGAGAGTTCATGTAGGGAGAAAGTCTGGTGGAGATACAAGCCACTCTTTTCGAGCGTATATGTCCTTTTTATGACAAATAATTGTCCATGTACATCATCATCGTTTCCAGCATTATATGAAGCGACCTCCATCATCTTGACGCCAGGCCCAAAGAAGTAACCTACACTGGATGAACTCCGTTATTAAATTTATCGTGTTCTTGATGTGCTGATCATTTTCACGTTTCCTCTTGTATAAACATGCACATGTGGTTTTTTATTTTGTTTTAAATGAAATTCTAACAACATCACAGAAGTAAAAGATCTTGGATAGTTACGCTAGCTGAAGAAACTCGGATCAAGTTAGGTATCGGAGCCATCTTCTCGTTGATGTGAATTGCGAGTGTGAATAATTGAGCATGCAATAATGGAAGATGACAAAGAAATGTATGAGGCCTTCCTAAGGATTTTAAAAATGGTGGACATAATGTATGAAGCCTATGAGAAGAGAATAGAGGAACGAGAGAAAGAAAGAGTAGAGGACGATGCTCCATCTACCCCTTCTAGTGAATGTTCATTACCTTCATCGTCTTCTCATCATTCAAATGAGGAGATCAACCATAGCCTTTAGGCAGAGAACATTGAATTGAAGAGGCTTCTACAAGAAGAGAAATAGGAGAAGTAGAGACTCCAACTCCATCTACGAGCCATAGAATATGCCTTGGAATAGTTGAATCTCAACGAAGGCTTAAAGAAGCTCTCATCACTTGTTTTAGAATCAACAATTGAGGTAAAAAATGTTGATTGTTCTTCAGTTTCATCTTCACATGATGTTAATTCTATTGGAAATGTGGAAGTACCTATTACAAGAACTGGCATGAGACTCCTTACCAAGATGGGGTACAAAGGAGGATGACTTGGTGTTAATGGCCAAGGCATGATTCAACCATTGGAGTTTGTGTAAAGACCTCGATTCCCAGATCTGGGATACAGTGAAGGAGAATGACCAAAGGTGTCAAAATCTTCCAAGACATTGTTGGAACCGTCAAGGAAAGAGAATGATGGGAACACATCACCATCATCCCATGATAGTGCACATCGCAAAGAAAGAGCTAAGGAAAGCTGTCATCATTATAATTGCACCAAAGACAACCAGGAAAGGTATAACAAGTCTATGTATTCTAAAGTTCATTTCGATTACAATCATGTTGTTAATGATGAACATAAATCATGGAATAAAAAAACATGCATTTTTTTTGGTTTACATACGATGTGATTGTTGAGTGCTGGAAGAGAATGGAAGCATGAAAGAGGATGAGGTGTGAAAGGAATTATCCACGACAGGGAATGAAGCATGTTAACCAGGTCCGGAGGAAGAAGAATTTTGTAGTCATCACAATATAGGTGGTCATCAAAGAGTCACACGTTGGATTCTCCATCCAGAGGAATTTCTTAAGCATAAAGCACCCATGCATGAACCAGTTGAAAAAGTTATTCGACAAGAGAATCCATCACATGGAGATGATCCATTCACTTTGATAAGTGAGTGATGGTTTTTCTAGATGTGATAGCTTGTGATTTCCATATTTTGTAAATCATTTGTTGCAATTTACATTGTAAAAGTAATGATGTGTTTTCCATCACTTGTTGAAGCGATAATGATGTTTTGGCCTTATATTGATAGCTAGGGTATTGTTTCCATTTTGATGTAAACTTGACCACAAAGTGTGTGTTATAAACTCATGGAAAGTATGAGATGCTTGGGTCATAGTTTGTCATGTGAATAAGCATGTAATTTGAAAAATATTGTACTAAAGGTTTGTAGAGGATGCAAGTGTCAACTCATTGCTAATGGCTCTGAAGAACAAAGGTGAAGGAGAAGGAAGGGTGTCCCGTCAGGACACTTGTGGTGCATAAAAGGTACATGACAATTGCAGATTATGTTCCTGCTTTTTGAGGCCCAAAAGCTACTCAATGGGGACGAATGATCCAGGTGGCTCTAGAGACCTTCAAAGGTCAAAGAGGGCTTATAATAGCTCAAAATTCAAAGTGGTAAGATTTCTCTCGAACTAGGACCAGATTGAAGTGCTCGCCGCCTTGATTCCAATGGTGAAAAAGACACTCAAATTTGAGTTCTATTGAAGAAGAAAAATACGGTAAAATTTGTGGTCAAAGTTGAGGTCAAATTTCACAAGGGGCCATATTTAATGATCCTACAAATTGACAGAGACCCGGAGCATGAAATCCAGCCACCGGGCGGGTGAAATTGTTATCTACTTAATTTTCCCAATGACCCTTATTTTTGACAAATTTGAAAATTACCATTTGGTTTTAAAAGAACAAAAATTATTAAAAATTGGGGTTGAGGGGGTGGGGTGGGGGGGGCCGGTTGGCACAGGCCAGGCCACCAGACCCACCCACCCTCACCAGTCGAATTATTATATAATGTATTTGGGGTGTTAGGTGGCCAAACCCTGCCACCCACGGATACCATTTACCATATTACAACCATAAGACGCGACACCACGTGGAGGGGAGATGGCGGGGGTTGAAACAACCTGGCCCACATGGGCTAGCCCCCAACGGGAAACCCTATTTAACACTAACTGTTGAGATGTATTAGCTTGCAACCTAGAGTATGTTACAAAAAATACAAACCAAAACGTAACGTTGGCAATATATATAATGCTTGACACCAATTAAAAACGTTTATTCCGCGTGTTAAAATTTTTATCAAAAATAATTTGATGTTAAAAATTGAGTGGGTGGGTTTTGAACTCGACCCACTCCCCAAATACTCTACCAAATTTACCATTAAGCCAATGGACACCTTTGTAAAGTTTGTCCATAAAAATATATTAAACCAGTACTTGTCCAATCGACCATTGAACAGAGAACTAGCGGAACTCAGAGTGGACAGAGAGTAGCGGAACCTTGACAAGAAGGCTAAGGCAAAACTTTTCCCAGCTGGACATTGCCAAGGAGAGGGTGCGGAACCCTGATGCAGGAGGATGAAGATTCCTCAAATATTCCTTAGGAGGTAAAATTTCACTTTATCATAATGATGTCAAGTTTATAGTCAAATTTCACAAAATTTCGCAGGGAACATGATGGTGAAGTCAGATTTTCCATATGAGGAGAAAAATTTGTAGGCACCCCACAGCATGGAACCTTTGAAGAATATCAAGGAATCTAAAAGACTCCCTTGGAGGCTGAAATTTTCCATAGTCATAATGCAGCTAGCTTTATACTCAAAATTCTCATAATTCCACAAGGATCACAATGGTGAGATCATATTTTCCATTTGAGGAGAATATCTCCTGTCAGCCCATGGAGAAGAATCTTTGGAGAATCATGGGGAATCTAAAATATTCCTAAAGGCCCATATTTTGACGGTGTCATAATTTGACGAATGGATAGTCGATTTTACACCACTCGATGCTAGAAATTTATTGGTTCAGTTAGTTTCATCAAATGTTCCTTTCATTTTTGAGGCATATTCAGGATTGAAGGTACATGAAGCAGTCATGTTATGTTTCCTTTCATTATTGTTGAGATGATGTATTGTTGTTGAGATCCTCGTGTAACTATGTTGAGGGGATACTCGTTGCCACATTATGTGAGATTTTGTTATTTTGTCATGCTGAATGAATCCCATTTTGAGTGAGAGTTAATGTAGGGAGAACTTTTCGTGGAGAGACAATCCACTCTTTTTAAGGGCATATGTACTTTTTATGACAAATAATAAATAATACTCCATGTACATCATCATCATTTCCAACATTATATGAAGCAGCCTCCACAATCTTGACATCGGGCCCGGATATGTAACCTACACTGCGTGAACTCCGTTATTAAATGTATCGTTTTCTTGATGTGCTAATCATTGTCATGTTTCCTCTTGTTCAAGAATGCACATGTGGTTCTTTAGGGTCTTTTAAATGAAATTCTAACAACATCACATAAGTAAAAGATCTTGGATAATCTGGTAGTTGAAGAAACCTAGATCAATATCAACACAAGGTTTTCATCCTAGGATCAAGCGGGAACTAGCCATGCCAAATTATAAAAAATACATAATAAGATAGACAAACACTGGCTGATCCAAATGCCTTGCTCCTCTTCCATTTTATAGGCTTCATGGATTCTCTAGAAGCCTTTAATTTATTGATTTTCACTTTAAAAGGAAGACAAATACCAAGGGAAAATACCATGGGTGAATACCATGGTAAATACTACAGGTAAATACCATCCATATTGACCACATAAAAAAAAGGAATATTACAAAACTCTCCCACCCCAAGATTGTTTTCACTGAAGCATGTAGGAATTTACAAGGTAAGTTCGTCAGACATAACACCAAAGGATACCACTCACAAATAGATCACAGATCAATACACTAGTATTCTTGACGTGGTTAAAACCCTCAAAGAGGGAAACAGTCCATGAATTGAGCCAACGCGGCTACTTCAGGGAATTTATTAATAAAAGAATGAAAATTTACATAAGCTTATCTCATGAATGGTTACCCTACAAATGACCCTCCATGCTCTTTAAATAGAGATCATGGACCAATCAAGTTCTAAGCCATGGATCAAGTGTCGACAATACCAAGGAGAGAATGAACCGTCAGATCACTACATATCGTGACCGTCAAATTGTAAGTTACAAAAGTACATAGTAAGGAAACACACTTTACCTAACTCTACACTAGACCAAGTTATACTTAACTATTTCATATGTGTCGGAATATCCTAACATCCCCCCTTGAGAACAACTTGGGATAGGATTGAAGGATGTACAAATATGACACAATAGGAGAAGGAAGGAGGCATTAGAGGCTATTCCCCCTTAGTGACAACTTCCTGAACTCCAACCATAAATCGAAGTTTAGTAAACTTCGCCTCTATGAGAGCCTTTGTAAAGATGTTTGCAACTTGATCATCAGTTGAACAATGTTGCACTTCAAGAACATGGTCATGAAGGATCTTTCTGATGATATGAATGTGTAGTTCAATGTGTTTTCTGCGATAATGTTGGATTGGAACTTTGCATAGTTGAATGACACTTTGATTATCACACCGAAGTGTAGTCAGATGTTTCTGCTAAAAGCCAAATTCTGGGAGGATCTGAGGAAGCCATAGGGCTTCCTTACTAGCTTCTATGGAACCATGAAACTCTAATTCTATTGAAGAAAGAGAAATGTCACTTTGTTTCTTGCAAGCCCATGTAATAGGTCTAGAACCAAGAGTGAAGACATAACCTGCAGTAGACTTCCAATCATGAGGGTTGCTAGCCTAATCAGAATCAGTGAAACCAACTAATAGAGGAGATGCTTCTATATTGTAATGAATCCCAAACTGAACTATACCTCGAACATAACAAAGTATTCTTTTAGCTGCTTTCTAATGACTTTCATGTGGGTTTTGCATAAATCGAGAAATAAGGCCAACAACAAAGGTTAGGACGAGTATGGCTCTACAAGCTAATGGTATAAGGTAGCATCAACTTCAGGGGAAGTATAAGTGACTGAAATTTTGGCTCTAGACTAAAAGGGAGAAGGGGCTAGCTTACAGTCTTCCATGTGAAAATGGCGTAGAATATCACATGCATACTTCAACTGGGAAAGGGAAATATCTTCCTTGGTTTGCAAGACTTGAAGACCAAGAAAATAATGAAAGTGTCCTAAGTCTATCATTTCAAACTTATTTTTAAGGCTGGACTTCACATGGTTTATAAGGTTGGGATCACTACCAGTAAGGATAATATCATCAATATAAAGAACAACTATGATAAGATACTTACCCACTTTCTTGGTGTAGAATTTATTGTTATAATGACACTTAGAAAAGCCAATATCTATAAGAAAGCTATCCATTTTGGCATACCAAGCCTAAGGGGATTTCTTGAGGCCATAAAGGGATTTCTTAAGCTAACATACAAGGCTGGAGTTTGTTTATATAAATCCAGGAGGTTGTTCCATATAGATTTCTTCATGCAAGTCCCCATGCAAAAAGGAATATTTAACATCCATCTGATGGGATTCCCATTGAAAGAGGCAGCAAGGGAAAGAACAAGGTAGATAGAGTTCGTTTTGGCAACATGGGAGAAGGTTTCAATATGGTGAATGCCTTCAACTTGTGAAAAACCATTAGCAACAAGATGAGATTTATTCCTCTCCTCCATACCTGGTTTTGTAAACCCATTTGCATCTAACAATTTTTCATCCCTTTGGAAGAGGTACAAGATCCCATGTATCATTTTCCAATAATGAACGATATTCTTCATTCATAGATGCATTCTAATCTAGATGACCTAAAGCTTCTGCAAAGTTGTCAGGATCATAATTCGTTGAAGCTTGAGCCAATAAAGAAGAGGCTCTATTGAACTGAGAACATGTACGCCATTGATCTGTAGGATCATCTACAAGAGCACATGTTGCATCTTGAGCAACACAGACCCATTTTGGAAGCTAAGGAGCTGAAGGAGGACCCTAAGAAGGTGGAGGAGGATTTTCATCCTCACTGTCATCATTTGAAGAAGAAATATTTTTAGAAGTAGAAGGGATAGAGAGAGGTGGCACATCCATCGAACTAGACTGGTAAGCTGATATATTTTCAACAAACTTTACATCTCTTCTAATGATAACATTTTTGGACTTAAGTGGAATAAGTCTATATCCTTTAACATCTTTAGAATATCCAACAAAAATAAAACTTTCACTCTTAGGTTCTAAAGCTTTATGTTTCTCATCTGGAATATGGGCCCATGCTTCACTTCCAAAAACACGAAAGTGAATTACAACTGGTTTAATTGAGCTCCATGCTTCTTCTGGAGTGATATTCTTTAAAACCTCAGTAGGAGTGTGATTTACTATGTAATTTTCATAATTTATTGCTTCTGCCAAAAAATTAAGACTAATTCCTTTAGATTGAAGCATACAATTATCCATTTCCTTTAAGGTGCGATTCTTCCTTTCAGCTACACCATTTTGTTGTGGAGTATATGGAATAGTATGTTGCATTTGAATTCCATTCTCAGTGCAAAAGTTGATGAAGTAGTTTTTAACATACTCTCCGCCATTATCAGATCTTAGCTTAAGAATTTGATGTCCAGATTGTTTTTCAACAAAGGCCTTAAAGGCCAAGAACATGTTAAATACCTCACTCTTGAGTTTTGAGAAGTATACCCAAGTGTGTCTGGAGAAATCATCAATGAAAGCTAAGAAATGCTTGTAGCCAAAGAAGGAAACAACTACAAGTGGACCATATAAATCACTATGCACAAGATGTAAAGGGGCTGAGGCGTGCCAAGAGGCACGTTTTTCAAAATAGTCTCGATGATGTTTTCCGAGTACACATCCGGAACAAACACTATCTCTGCAAGATACCATTGGAAGACCTGTCACTATATTTTCTCCACATAGATTCTCAAGGGAGTGATAGTTTAACTGACCAAATTGCTCATGCCAAAGTTTGTTCACTTCATATTTATGAGCAACAAATACCGAGGGAAGATTCGATGACCCAAAGTTGTGAAACTTATACAACCTACAATCATTAGCAATTCCAGTAGCTAAAATATGTCTAGGATCTCTTAGGTCCTTAATTTCAACATTGTGAGGTGAAAATTCAACGATTTTTCCTTCACCTAAATGAGTTATCTGATATACAGATAAAAGGTTGCAGGATAAGGTTGGAACACATAATACATCATTAAATTGACCATTGTCTATATGAACAGTTCTAGTCCCTACAACACTAAGAGATCTATCATCACCACCATGTGATAAGAAGCTCCAGAATCAATGAGCCACTCATGAGAATGAGAAGAAGAAGATACATTTAGTGCATAGCCAGAGCGAGATGCTTGAAAACCACATGCAGAAAGTGTTATTCCTGAAGATGAAGTTGAAGTTGAAGAGTGCTCCAAATGGATGTTATGCTTATTCATTGCTGCTTCCAAGGCTTCCATCTTCTTAAAGCATTTGGATTCTAAGTAGCCATCTCGATTACAAAAGTGGCAAGGTCTATCAGTCTTCTTCCCTTTGTTTTTATTTGCCTTATCATTTTGTTGAAATGATTTTTCATTTTGAGACTAAAATTGCTTAGGACCCTTGTTTGGTTTAGGACCATTCTTTTTAGGATACGGCTTCTTAGGAGTCTTTGAATTTGGTTGCTGTTGAGCGGCTAAGGTTTTCTTAGAAGATTTTCCAAGATTAAGAAGACCAAGATGTAAGAGTTTTTCTTGTTCTCTTATTAGAAAATCACAAAAGGCATCAAAGGAAGGGGACCTGTAGTCTTTTCCTTGAGAAATGAAGGCTTCTCTTGTAGAATGGAAGGTAGAAACAAGCACAGAGTAGGCTGGTCCCAACTTAGTAAGAATGGAATAGATAAGGTTACCATCTTCTTTCTTAACCTTAACACCTTCCAAGAGAAGTCTAAGGGTCTTGAACTTGGACAAAAAATTTCAATGGAAGAAAAATTATTGGGGCCTAACCCAAGTTCAGAAATGTTTAGCCAAAAAAATCCCAAAACTATCGGCCCTTTCTGCAACAGTCTGCGGAGCGCGGACTGAGGTCTCACCCGTGGTAGTATGGGAGGGTTCTGGAATCAGGTTTTCGCACCCTAGGGATGTCTTGATGAGGTCTGGAAGTTTGCGAACCGATCCTACGTGTTGTATTACTCCTGTGTAATCGTTTGTTCAGAGTATCTACCTTCGCGCGGTTTGGAAGATGAGTGCGAGTGCAATTTACCTTTTCTGTGCTTAATATTATTATAGATCTTGAATTACTTAAGATGGCACAATGCTTTCAGTTATCATTTAACGTAACAGACATACGCGCAATCATAAACCATAAACAGACGCATAAACCAGAATATAGAATAGATACACGATATTCCAAAACCAACTTATCTTTATTAATGCCTTTTTCCAGTTATAATCCACTTCCTGCCCTGCACACACAGTTGCAGGGGTCCATGCACACAACTGCAGACTCTACCGGGCCTCCGCACACACAATTGCAAAGCCTTTATCTCCTACTACAACCCTTGACTCAGACTTATAGACTCAGAGCGACTATCACTGTTAACATCCCATACCCTATAGATCTTCTCCAAAACTTTTCCAAAAGTATCCTCTACACCTAGAGCCTTTCTCTATTTATGCATTCTCATAGTCGACCATGCGCAGGCCGACTCACTTTCTATTATTTTACCTTATTTTCGGGCGAACTACCCTTTGACTTAAATCATTACAACTCATGCTCCGCGCACTTCGCGGAGCCTTTACAATACCAATATCCCCAAAATTGTGGGCTTTTAAGCCCTAAAATTGTTATACGGGGGACCCGCTGACCAACAGGCCCCCAACACAAACATTGTGACTCGTCCCGAGTCACTTGGATGGTGTGGCGATCTTCGCTCGGAGTCCATCCAACAACCTCTGCACTTTGCAGATGTTGGCCACACATTCCTCCGTTGTCTATTGTATCAATTGTGCACAATGCTCTAATGCATCGTTGTCAGAGCTGTCCTCTTGCCTTTTCGCATATGTGTCTTGCATCTGGGTCAGCTTGCTTTTGATCATGGTAGTGACCGTGAAAGCTTCCTCAAGCCAAGGCTAGATGCATGCTTTAAGCCCTGCTTCTTTTTGTCGTGCGGCATCCACCCGTTCTTTCAGATCCTGGACCTCCCTTATCTTGGCCAATCACTGGGTGAGGGTGACCGTCTGTGCAATTCCCCAAATGTCGTCATAAGTTTGCTACAATTCCCATGCTTCTGTCTCTAACTGCTGTAGTGATGGGTCCTCCTGGAGTGAGGTGAGCGTTAAGAGGGACTGGTCTAGCAAGTTAGTGAAGTCTTGTACAGTATGCTCTATCTCTTTCAACCTTGATTGAATGACTTGGTGGCGCTGCTCTCTGACTTCTAAGGGTGTAGAGGACTGCGCCTTTAGTCATAGCTCTACTATCTGTAAGTTCAGCTCCAACTGCACCCTTGCAGCCTCCTCTTGGGTCACTCGGGGTTCTGGGCTACCTCCCATAACATGCACTCTGGTTCTCGACATTGTGTTTATACTGGATTCGGTCGGTCGCGTACTCATTGATGGCATAGTAGCTTGGGGCTCGCTGCTCTATACTAAATCAATTCTCAAACAACCTAGAGTTGCTTCGAAACTATCCCTCGGAATTTTATAGTAACATTCGGATTTGAATTCAGCCATTCCCTCCATTTCTAAGTCATTAGTACCTACTTGGCGGAAGATCTCCCTGAATCTAGCTCGTAATTCATGTCTTAATGGCCCACCGCCCACTCCTATCTACATTAAATTAGCCTTCTTGTCATGAACTATGTCATCAATGGTCACCCCCAGCCTATCCGCGCAGCAGCGCATCCCCTTAAGTGTGATCGCGAGCCTTGTGACAGACGGGCTCTACGCGGAACCTCCTTTCTGCGCAGATTTCCTGCAACCTTATTTATAGTCCCCCGCCTTCGTTCAACTTCCTGGAGCGCTGAGACTGTGCCTTCTACAGATAGTCAGGTGGTCGCACCCCTGGGGCAAGACTGCGCTTTTCCTGCTAGCTCGGGGTCAGGCCCTAATAAGCGAACAAATCCTTAAACTACCAGCCCTTTCGACAACAGCCTGTGGAGCGCGGACTGAGATCTCACCCGAGGTAGTATGGGAGGGTGCTGGAACCAGGTTTCCACACCCTAGGGATGTCTTGATGAGGTCTGGATGTTCACGAACCAATCCTACGCGCTGCGCTACTCCCATGCAACCGTTTTTTCAAAGTATCTACCTCTGTGTGGTTTGGAAGATGAGTGTGAGTGAAATTTACCTTTTCTGTGCTTAATAGTATTATAGATCTTGAATTACTTAAGATGGCACAATGCTTTCACTTACCATTTAACATAGCAGACATACGCGCAATCATAAACCATAAACAGATGCATAAACCAGAATATAGAACAGATACGCGATATTCCAAAACCAACTTATCTTTATTAATTTTTTTTTCTAGTTACAATCCACTTCCTACCCGTTGCACACAGCTGCAGGGATCCACGCACACAACTACAGACTCTAGCGGGCCTCACGCACACAGCTATGGAGCCTCTATCTCCTACTACAACCATCGATTCAAACTTACAGACTCAAAGTGACTATCGTTGTTAACAACCCATACCCTATAGATCTTCTCAAAAAAATTTCCAAAAACTATCCTCTACACCTAGAGCCTTGCTCTATTTATACATTCTCATGGTCCGTGGACCATGGGCAGGCCGACTCACTTTCTATTATTTTACCTTATTTTCGGGCGGACTACCCTTTGACTTGACTCATTACAACTTATGCTCCGTGCACTTTGCGGAGCCTTTACAATACCAATATCCCCAAAACTGTGGGCTTTTAGCCCTAAAACCATTACGTGGGGGACCCGCTGCCCAATAGGGTCCAATGTAAGCAACTCATTTTTGAGTTGATGGGCTCTAAGTTCATTTTTAATTCCGAAAACTTTAGTGATCTGTTTCATTGCTTCATTATGAGTATCAAATTCTGCGATATGGAATCTAAGGTCTGGAGAAATAGACATCCCTCTCAACCCATGCTTGATTTTGCCTATTTTCCCATTTGGCTGCCTTATCTTCATCTTTCGATTTGGTTTCTTGGCCTGAGGCTATTCTGTAAAGACCTTTACTTCTAAGTAAATCCACAATGTAGGACCACCATTAGAAGTAGTTGGTGCTGTCAAGAATAACTTGGCATGGACTTTCCATTTTAATAGAAACTAAATCTATAGATGTTGAAACTAAATGTTCCAATGGAAAGATCTCGAAAAATTAGGCTGATTAAAAAAAAATGGCTTCCGGATGAAGAAGTTATGGCTTTTTGAAGAAAATTTGTTGAAGATGCCGATGAAGTGCGGGAATGTGCGAAAATGAATGATAATGTTATATTTATAAAAAAGAACCGCCTCCTTTCCAAACTTAATCTAATTTGCTCAATAAAAAGAAAGGCTTGAACTCAAGACCTCTACTCTCATAAAGTAGCTCTGGACTGAGTGAGCTAGATTAAAAGGTTAGTAATTTTTGGAAATGAGGAAGGGGGGTTTTTTCTTAGTCACTGAAGCTTTAAGGTGCGCGCTTACTTGAGAAAGCTCTTTTTTTTCCTACAAAATAAAAAACACAAAACCCATCACAGACATACAAAAAAAAACAAACCTTACGGCTTGAAGTTAGCTTTAGCCGAAAACTAAATATTTTCCTCAATGTTTTTTATTTTTCAAGATCACACTAAGGCGCGGCGGAAAATAGCATACGCATGAGAAAAATCCTTCCTTTCTGTTTTTGATTTGCCCAAATCGCACAGAGTTGCGGGGAAAAGAGAATACGTAGAAATGAAGGTATAGATCTGGTAATAAAAAAAAACAAAGAGCTAAAGGAACCGAAATATATAGAGAGAAAATAACTAAAAAACTGCAAAGAAACACTGTATACCTCCCTTAAAAAATGACGTAGCTAGGGCTACCAGAAACCTTTTCGCGTCAAACGAAAGGGGTTCCTCACTGGAACAGATGCTCCTAACACAATAGAACAGTCCTCTCGGCCTGAAAGCAGTCAGTAACAATAGATATAGAAAATGACAGTTTCTACAGGCTTCAGATTTGGATCACCAATGGATGCAGCCCTCAAATAGCTCTGATACCATGTAGGAATTTACAGGGTAAGTTCCTCAAAAAGAACACCAAAGGACAACACTCACAAACAAATCACAGATCAATACACCAGTATTAATGACATGGTTAAAACCCTCAGAGAGGGAAACAGTCCATGGCCTGAGCCAACGCGGCCACTTCAGGCAATTTATTAATAAAAGAATGAAAATTTACATAATCTTATATCATGAACATTTAACCTACAAATGAACCTCCATGCTCTTTAAATAGAGATCATGGACCAATTTGGTGTTAAGCCACCGATCAAGTGTCAGTAATACCGATGAGAAAATGAACAGTCGAATCACTTCATGTCTAGAACATATCGTGACCGTTGGATTGTAAGTTACAAAAGTACAGAGTAAGGAAACAAACTTTACCTAACTCTACACTAGACCAAGTTATACTTAACTATTTCCTATGTGTCAGAATATCCTAACAAATGCAAACATTGATATATATTGACAAGGAAGATAATGCATAAATTAACAAGGAATACACTGAAGAAGAAAGTGGGAAGGAAAGAAAGGAGGAATATTTGTAGTAGACGGGAGGAGTCCCCAATATTATGTTAGGGGGAGCTCAATGCATGTTAAGGAGAGTTTTGTCTGGTGCATGACAAGGAGAGAATGGTCCTTTGTCATTAATGACAATCAATTTCTAGTGGTGTTTCCATCAATGGAAAAGGGGTAGATTTTTACACTTAATGTTGTCATTGATGACAACAAGTGTCAATGATATCAAAGTAGATGCATAAGGAATAAAAAATGGCATTCATAAATCAATATGATAGTTGGATCTCTTCCATACCCTCATAAAGAGAAGACAAACAGGTTTGAATTTTCTTGAGTTTCTTTTGACATTATGATTTCCTAATGAATCTATGAATGGTATGGTTGGATATTCCTCTTGGATACCTTTCCAACAATATATAATACTCTAAAAAACTCCTCCTCGATGAAACATTTTGCCATTTGAATATTAGCATTAGTAAAGGACCTAAAACTATGGGGAAAAACCCACTAACACCAAATTTGTTAAACAACATGCATCTTTTGGGTGGACTCTATGGTTCAATGATCAAATATATGACAATTAGTGACCCAACATGCATGAACTTTAACAACATTAAAGTTCAAGCATGTTTTCTCAATTATGGTAGATTCAATAGTCGAATAAAGAAATGAAGGGCAAATGGTTTTTCAACCTACATGAAGTTTAACCTCATTTTCCAGAAAAATGAATATGTGACATGTGGAAATATCCTAATGAGCATACACATGGTGAATGGTGGTTGGATAAAAGAGATGACATGGCCCTCCCACATAGTCAACCATGACATGCAACTTTGACATGTAGAAAATTTTGGTTGGTCGAAGGAGATGACATGGAAAATGGTGCGACTTAACATGTCATTACAATGACATATACACGTTGACATGGTGCCACCAGGGACTGCCATGTGCATGCACAATTGGTACATTTTTACTAGTGAAAAGGATAAGAATGGGTGACAAGTGGCACCTCTCATGAGATGCCACATGGCATGATCACACCATGTTAATGTCATCATGCAGACAACTATGGATCCCTAGGGATCGGGTCACATGGCATGCTCACATTGAACAAAGGGTTGAGCCTTTAGGTCATGACGAAGGTCATATTTCCACAAAACATGGTCATATGGTTAGAAGTGTTGAGGTCACATTGATGTGGTCATATGATTTTAAATGTCGGAGGTGATAGTGAAATTGATGGGTCCATGTTAGATCCCATACCCCTTAGGACCACATAATTATGTATAAATAAATATGACCATGATGTCATTAAATACGATTTCAAACAATGAAAATGCAAAGTCTGAGGTCTGAGGTTGGCCTTACTGGTTTAGGGTTTTGTGGTATATGTAGCAGTATCCAAGTTCTTCGGGTGGGTTTGTTTCATTTGACGAGGAGAATTTCCATTTGGTTTGTATACAATATATCCTACAACACTTCGTGATTTCCCCTTTAAACATATTGTTCCTATTTCTAAAATTTGGCAAGGTACATTGTTTAGTCTATGATTACAACGGCATAGGAGGATTGTATATCTTTGTTTTGATATAGCGGAGGTTGACATAATGTTCTAATACTGGATCTAACAGAGGTAGATTTTATATCTTGGTTATGATACATAATTCATCATACTATTCTAATCTTGGATCTGGTTACTATGGTGGAGGGATAATTTATATATTGGTTATGACATAGCGGACGTCGATAATCCAATAGTGGATGTTGACATACTATTCTAATATTGGATCCATTTAAAATGGCAAAGGCAAAGTTCAATTCTTGTTTACAATATTAATATAAATAGTTGGGGCTAAAGTTTGTGGCAAAGGCATTGACAAGGTTTTTATATATGGCATAGGGTTTCAAATTACGAAGTGATGCAAAAGATAAAGCTTTATGAAATCTATTGACACATTATAGTATTGTTTGATTGCATAAGTTGCACAGTGCATTTTTTGGACAAATTTTAGACACATGGTTATATAAGAAGAGATATAATACAAATATAGATTAAATTTTGTGATTATTCATTATATAACTAGCAAAAATATAAGGTGTACATTGAACGTTGATTTGGCATAGGATCAGATCTCACCCTATAGCCTATCCACATCAAAACTTATTTGAGCACATGGTATCATAATCTTCATTATGTAGCCTAATTGTTAGTGAACTCATGTTATGTAAGATAAGGTCACAGGTTCAAGCCTCGATGGTTATCAAGTCAAAAAATTATTTTTTATTTTCACTTGAAAGTCACATTTTACTGAAAAAATAATAGGTTGAAGATGTACCTTTTGTAGAAGGGCTTCCAATGTTGAAAACCAAATCACTACTGAGAGGGGGGTGAATTAGTAGTAATATCAATTATACAATTAATTTTTTTTTGCCAATTTATTAGACCATTAGCACAAAGCATACAATCAATTGATCTAAGCATGTAGACAACGTCAAGAATAAACACATAAGCATTAAGACAAGAGGTGACATATAACACAAGTGTTTCTGGTGGAAACCCTCAAGGGGAGAAAAACCACCCCAGTGTTATACTTCTTTCTTCTCTTATTATCAATCAATCTCTTTTACATTCAAATGTTAGCCCCAACTAGTTAGGATTCACTACTCCTCAATATAAATTCTACTGGCCACTACCAACAAGGAGCCACCACCCCTACAACAATTTGTTGGCCACTACCATCTAGGAAGCCCCAACTCCCTATATTGGCAAGCCAACACTTGCCAGAGGCTCCAACCTCCTCAATCTCTGTGGACCACGCTTTCATGCATTTTCATACTAGACCCAAATACAATATGCTCAATAACAATAATATACAAAAGCAACTCTATTTCCCAACAATTATATATCTTTGTCAAACCCTATTGACACCAAAATCTCTCAGCCTTATCAATAATACTCTCACCATACTACAAGAAACAACAACACATGAGGTCAATTACAAGTACAATGCAAATTAACTTAAAGATACAACATATTGTCAAGACTCCAACAACATATAGACTTATCCCACAACCTTAATACTATGTCCATCAACCTATGAATTAATCACTATCACATAAATATATCCGCAAACACAAACAATTAGCAATAAACACAAATACTCTACCACTAATATCCAATTTATGTCATGGGTACATCACAATAGGAACATTATGTCCTCCTTACAGAACTCTTCCATTTACACAATTAGTGCACCCAAAGCTAAGGCTTCAAATAACATCGCCTCACTATATCAAACGCACTCTGCAATAGGGCCATCTCAAATATATCTAAATACACCAACAACATGGATTGATCTCTCTGCATGTGCAACTCCCTTGCTTTACTCTTATTGCACCCATACTCAAGGATATACGTTGCTAGAGAATACACCATCTAATACAACTCACGGGTCTATAAAATTATGCTCAAATAGCTCTTCATCAACATGTGCACACACTAAAACACATTCCACATGGGAAACACACAATATTGAAACTCAAGTCGCACCTACAGACATCAACTCTTCTCATGCACATAGGTAGAGGATATTTTCCCTTTGTATCACAATGATTCAATGCTACATCACACTCTTAGCCTCCATGCTCAACCAATGACAATCAAATATATTCCACTAATGCACACTATGTATTAGTCTCTATATAAATTTTTCATACACACTCTCACTAACCCCTATTTGAACCATATCATGGCATTTATATTTTAATTTCCCCAATGTGCCATACAAAGGTTTGTCACTGTGATTATACACGATGCTAATTCAAATCGCACTGTGTTCATAACCTTAAGACCATATCATACCATTATCAAATTATTAATGTGTTCATATCACTGGGTGACCAAAAGAAGGCATCAAACCATGAACACATCTATTCAACGAATTTGTGACCAAGTCAATGACAAAATCAATTAACCACATTCATGTTGTGTGGACCATATCTATGCATAACTTATGGACATAATTAATTTTTTTCTACTATATTTGGAGAAGACCACATGAACCATAGCTAGATCAAACACGTGACTAGATCAAACATTAATGCCTTCCACAATGACCTAATAGCTACAAATTCCATGGGCATATCATTAGTAAATCTCATGGATTTATTTTCACCACCTAAAACTAATGTCACAAGCACATAATAACATGGTTGAGGTGATTTTTGTGGTCACACCATTGCAATACAATGGCAGTGTGGAAATGTTGTGAGTTGACTATGGCAAGCCAACGACAGTCACTATAGCCTTATAATTTTTCTTTCTTCCTCCACCTAGACCTACAACACTACTTCTTCAAGCACCTGTAAACATGATATATCAGCAATATAACCTCTAAACACCTATAACACCAATAATTCATTAAGACCAAAATCTACCACCAAGTTGACATCAATTCCAACATGCACACTTGCCATAATTCCAGTAGCTAGGAAAATCCCATTTTGTAGAACACGCCCTAAAAGGGCCAGTCTGTAGAAGACTTAATTTAATTTTTTATTTTATATTATTTTTTTGTGGGTTTTGGGCTCATTTCAAAGCCAAATTTGATTCCAAAAGAAGCATGATGATTAAGATTCGGTGGTGAATATTTCTAAAGGTATTAAGAGCCTTGAGGATATATTTTTGATGTGCATAATCAATGTTATGTGATTTGGGGGCTTATGAGTAGATTGCAGTAAGTTCTGTGTATATGGCAAGAACAATTTCTAGGAAGAATTTTACGTGATTAGATTGATTAACATGTTACAAAAATGTAGAAATTGCAAGAAATTTTCTACTGCTAATGAAATCGAATTGAAATCAAGAAACAAAATGTTCTTCTATTATTTTGTAGAAAGGAAAACACACAATAGAAACAAATGCAACCATCAAAATGTAGGGAATACAATGATTCTACAGGGGAACCCCTCCGTTTCTTTGCATTAATTCATCTGAGAATATGGATCAATTATAATGTCTTGCTTCAATCCTGAAGCACACCCTGCATTATAATTTTGATATCCTACTCGCTAACCTGCTCTGAAAACACTTAGCCAATTCAAGTCTCAAACTTCCTCCTATTTCCTTGCATAATTGTGGAGGAAATGAGCTTCTAAATAATAGGGAAATTCCTTATTTCCTTGTGCAATGGATAGAGGAATTAACCATCTTATCAATGCAAAATTCTGTACACTCAACTAGTATACAATTGATAATTACAATGTGCCTTTTCCTCCACTCTAACTAGGAAATTTGAATTCCATGCATGATTGGGTTTATTTTTAGCAAATTGATCAGTTACTAAGAGATCAATGAGTTAACAATTATTATAACTACCTAATTGAACTCCTCCTGACTCCACTAAAGACTAGAGCTTAGTTAACTAAGTTTAACGAAAAGTAACTACAGTAGAATGCTAGAATTTAGCAATCAATCCATGTACAACTCTACTTCTAGCCTATAAATCAAGTTTAATAACTTAACTAGGAGACAAAGCCATGTCACTCCAGTTGATTGCAATCCAATTCATCCTACTGATGTGGGAAAATGAATTTCTCCATTTGATTAAGGCACAAGTCAAATAAAGACTTTTCTTGCTACATTTTGACTCTCCCTCTGAGCAAGAAAAGGGTTCTGCACCACCCCTATCCTACTCCTGTGGAACTCAAATTTTCTTCTTGATAATGCATTTTTCAAAATATCTGCATCATTCTCCTTTGTGAGAATGTACTGCAACATCATGATTCTCCTCTACACATAATATCTCAAGTGATGATACCTGATATCAATGTGCTTGGACCTATCATGAAATACTAGATTTTCAGAGTTTGATACAATTATGATTATCAAAATAAATCACAGTAGGAGACATCTCTTGACAGAAAATACCAACAAGCATTTTCCTCATCTGAATGGCCTCATATGTTGCTTGACTATCAACCATATACACGACCTCTGTTGAGCTAAGTGCAACAAATATCTATTTCCTGCTATATTAGGAAATAGTTTCTGACCCAACACTGAAGATAGCTCCTAAAGCGCTCTTCCTATCTGATGGAATCCCTTCCATCAATCCTCTTATACCATAATCCAAAATCATTTGTGCCTCTAATGTATCTAAGCACATGCTTTATCGCTTTATAGTGAAGCTTGGTAGGCTTCACCATAAACCAACTCACCTCATTAACTTCATAACATATGTAGGGCCTTGTGTTCACTAGATACATCAAGGACCCCACCAACTATCTCTAGATGGTAGAATCTATTTCCTCTACTGTAGAAGAATCATCCTTCCTCGAGTTGGTAGCTACAAGAGTGTACATAGGCTTGCAGTCTTGCATATGGAATCTGTTAGCACTTGAGACTTCACCTAGGCTGAGATAGACAAACCTCAAAGCTACATCAAACCATTTCACCTCGTAGCTAGCCCTACGAGGTATGAGAAGGCTCTCTCGGGTCAAACTCGGTGGATTTTTCAATAGGATTAAGTTGACCAATTAGAAACACTGATTTTAGGCTAGTAAACTGATCAGGAGGGTTGATTTAAAGTTTTTTTGGTTTTTGGTGGCAATTGGAGGGAGTGCAATTCAGGGTGCGGGGATTGAGCTCAGTTTTTGCAGGTGGTTCTTTGGGGCAAGGTAGGAGTTTGTGCTAATGCCTTTAGCTGAGATGGATCAGGGATGATAGAGAAGGAGCTAAAGAGGGCAAACAATCATTTGAATCCTCTCTAGATAGCAGAACACATAAATTTTGAACAAACTAAAAAGCTGAGCATGTCAAAACATGTATTCAAACTTTACCACTTCATCTGTCCAAATAGAAGCAAAAGAGAGATGTAGAATACATAAAAAAACTTAAAAGAACATGTAGAGAACACACCATCAACACTAAAATCCACAAGAATCCACAAGGATGTCTGCAAAACCCTGGCCTTCTTCCTCTTGAAATTGCAAAGATAGATGTACAATATACAATGAAACTTTCTCCCACAAGAGTCCAACCTTCCAACCTCTCAAAATGACTAAGAAAACACATAATATAGGCAAGATAACCTCTTCCCTTGCCTCTAGGGGTCGAGCTCATCCTTTTAGGAGCAGTTTGAACTAATTCCAAACTAAGCACTAGATAATAGGCAGCTCAACAACTTGCCTCTATTACTTAGCTAACTGATTCATGCATTAATTATTCACCTTTTACATCAAGGAAGCTTCTAGAAGAGTAAAGAGAGGTAAAATCTATCAAAGTGCCATGAAAATATTACATTTATCCATCATCTACAAGTAAAAATAATCAACCATAGTCAAAACAGTGTTTTTTGACCAAAAAAAATCAATTCTGGCAAAGTTAGCTCTCACATCCGCGCCCCCTGGCTCTCATGTCCGTGCACCTTTGCAGCAACTTTTGAGTGGGTTTCACTGGTCCAAATCAGGTGCAAGATGGCTCATTGGAAAGCTTGGTCTGTCTACTTTCC
The DNA here is from genome assembly GCA_000404065.3 of Pinus taeda. Taxonomy (NCBI): domain Eukaryota; kingdom Viridiplantae; phylum Streptophyta; class Pinopsida; order Pinales; family Pinaceae; genus Pinus; species Pinus taeda. The sequence continues at coordinate 42,559 of APFE030454035.1, read as the reverse complement.
ATCCCAAGTGGAATTTCTGAATTTGGAGTTGTTTTGTCCCCTCAAAAACCATTTCTCCCAAGGTCACTTTCTGCAACTCAAAAAGTGGGCAGAAAGTCATTTTTTTGATGTATTTTGAGCTTTTGGAGGCTCAAATCTCAAAATCAGGATTCTCCAAAGTATTGGTAATTTTTCTCTTTTCATGCCCTTTCCAAAAATGCCAAGTTTTCAAAATTCCGAGCAGTCCTTCAAAACATCCGCGCTCGGGACGTGGACATGGCACGGGAAAAACCTGTAAATGGCACAAAAAATTCACAAATGACAAAATTTTCTCCAAATTTCTTGAAATTTGGGCTGGGAGTCCCCAATCAAGTACCATGCTCAGCCAAAGAGGCTTTGGCCAAAATTTATAGTGGATCGGGCGTTTTCTTTCGTTTTTGTGTTTTGGCCAACCGTCCTTGGAGCACCTTCGTTCTCGCCGATATTTTTGACATTTCTATCAAACCATGACACCTGTGTAAAAAGTGAAAGAGGGTTTTCTTCTTTGGCATGTTTTGGACAAAAACCTCTCTCAGTTTTCCAAAATTCATCTCTGACTGCTCTGAAACCTCATTTGAGTGAAACTTGCCTTGATGTGTGAAACAAGGAATTTGGTCGAAATGAAGCGAAATGAAGGGGATAGGGGGCTTCTAAATTCTTGGGGAAATTTTTGGGAGTGGGAGGGATGTTAGGAAGCAGGGGAAAGTGGAATCTCAGAGATTGAGTGAGGGGAAGGGGTCCAAAAGGGCAAATCACAGGCCAAACCTAGAAAATTGCCAGGTTGTAGCTAGAAACTAGAGTTTGTGCAAAAATGAGGAATTTGGCAGATCTAAGGGATGGGAAGTGTTTGATAAGGTACATGAAGGATAGGGGAAGGTGTATGAACATCAGGAAACAAGTTTTGCCGATGATTTTACCATCCAAGAGAAATTGGCTTCAAAACCCTAGGAGAGGGAAGTGAACTTGCCTAGGCACAACTGAAGCATGAATAAGGTGTAACATGACCCAATGGAATCTAATATGATGATGACAACCCTCTGAATGATGATACACTCAGCTGAATGATGACATAGCCCTCCATTTGGACAACTTTAGAAGGAGTGAAAGCAAACCCTAGAACTAATGCCTAGTGACCAAATTTTGCTTGAAAACTCTTTGAAACGACAAAATTTGACCTTGACACTTCAAAATCACTTTGTAAGAGCACATTTGATCACTGGAGGAAGGCTGTAAATACTGACACTAACAGGTACCACTTCTCCAAGCCATAAAGAATGTGCTTATATACAACAAGATGATCAAGGAGAAGTGCTTTAAGAATCTAGGTAGGCATAAGAGAGATGCCCCAACCATCAATGTCATAGGACAACTATCCAACCTAATGCTGGGGCAAGTAATTTGTCTGAAGTATCTAGACCCTAGAAGCCCAGTAGCTGATGTCCACATCAATGGCACCATGATTCCCCATACGCTGACTGATCTAGGGGCTACCATTAATGTGATGAAAAATGACACTATGCTCAAACTAAACCTCCAGGGCTCCCTGAGAAAGACCACAACAATATTGTAGTTAGCAGGCTACTCCACCACAACCCCTGAAGGGATTGTGGAAGATGTAATGGTCTCCATCAATTCTTGGGAGTACCCTGCTAATTTCCTGGTTCTCCAGCCGAAGGAAAAGCTCACTGGGTATCCTCTCATCCTGGGAAGACCCTAGTTGGCTACTACATATGCATATATCAGTTGTTGAGCTGGGAACATGACAATCAAGAATGAGCATATGTCCAAACAACTAGTTCTATACCCTCCTGCTCAACCTTTTCTACAACATGATCTACCTCTCTGGTTGGAAGAGGAAGATGAGGATGAAGTCTATTCTACACCACTATGTGCAGTAGAAACTGCCATGGGGGGGAACCACAAATTGAGGATGATGTCATTGAAAACTTAATTCAGAATCTACCCCCCAGTATGTTTCCATTAGAAGAGCTAATAAAAGAAACCTAAGACAATATTTTAGCTTATTTTTGTGTGGCCGACCCGACCTCTCTCCAAGTTAAGAATATAGAGTTCGACCAAGAAAGAACCTTGAAAATCAACTCATCCCTATCCACTTCCCAGGAGAAGGAACCATGTAGCTTATTGAGAACCCATTTGGATGCCTTCACCTAGAGCTATAAGCAGATGAAGGGAGTGCACCCTTCAGTTTGTACTCATCACATTTACATTAAGGAAGATTGCAAACCAGCTAGGCAGCCTTAAAGGAGGATGAATCCAGCCCTTAGAGACATTTTCAAGGAAGAATTGCAAAAGTTACTGGATGCAGGATTCATCTACCCCATCCCTGATAGTGAATGGGTCTCTCCTTTGGTGCTAGTGCTAAAGAAAAATGGGAAGTGGAGAATCTATGTCGATTATTGAGAACTAAACAAGGCCACCAAGAAGGACCATTTTCCTTTGCCTTTCATAGATCAAGTGTTAGATGGCCTGGTGGGGAAATTTTTTTCTCCTTCCTAGATGAGTTTAGCAGGTACAATTAGATCCAAATCAGCCCGGAAAACCAAGATAAGACCACTTTCACTTGTCCTTGGGGTACCTTTCCATATCGGGTCCTTCCTTTTGGTTTGTGCAATGCTCCCACCACTTTCCAGAGAGTAGTATTGAGTATATTCTCTGAACTGGTTCATGATGCAGTGGAAATATATATGGATGATTTTACCCCTTATGGTTCTAACTTCCAGGAAGCTTTGTCTAACCTTGGAAAAGCTTTGGACAAGTGTATTGAAATGAACCTGTCCCTCGGTCCTGAAAAGTGTGAATTCTTGATGACTGAAGGGACCATGCTAGGTCATGCAATCTCTCAGCAAGGATTATAGGTGGACCCCAACAAAATTGCCATCATCCAAAGGGTCCACCTCCTCAAAAGGTGAGAGATGTCTGAAGTTTCCTAGGCTTAGTAGGATATTATAGAATATTCATTAAAGCTTTTAGTAAGCTAGCCTCTCCATTGTTTGGTCTTTTGGGGAAAGATGTCGAATTCATATGGACTGACCACTATCAAGAAGCCCTAGATACCTTGAAAAGTAAACTTGTGACTGCCCCAATTTTGAGAGGTTCAAACTGGGCCCTACCTTTCCACATTCACACAGATGCCTCGAACAAAGCGATAGGAGTAGCCTTAGGTCAAGTTGATGAGAAACTACCTTATGCCATATATTTTATAAGTAAGAATTTGTCAAAGGCGGAATTAAACTACATGGTGATCGAGAAAGAACTCCTAGCTATAGTCCATTACTTAAATAAATTCAGACACTACATCACCGGCTATCAAACATTTGTACACACTAGTCATGCTGCAATTAGATATTTTATTAATAAACTATATGTGAATGCTCGTATCATTAGATGGTTGCTCTTATTATAGCAGTTTGATTTAACCATTATTGATAAACCTGGTAAGGAAAATGCTGTTGCTGACTTTTTGTCTAGAATAAATCTACCTGCAGGTAAAGAAGGAATGGTGGATGATCAAATACTATGTTATCACAAAATCATGTACTGATGGCTGCTAATCAGTTAGACTCTATGTAACTATTTCAGACCAGACTCTTGGCTAAGGATTAGCCTCCCTAACCTGAGAGGGCTCTCTCAAAATAAACTACTGATTATGATTAACACTAAGAGGGCTAACTCTTGAAATGAGAACTTTAATAAACATGATGGTTGGAAATACAACATAAGATTTCTTCCATTGGGCTCATGGAGTCAAACATCATTTCAGTAAACTATCAACTACTCATTCATGGAAGTCAAGGCATGTAATTTCTAAACACTCAAAACATTTCTCAAATGAACCTCAACTCATAAATATACACAGGAAATCTGAGCAACTAGGTGAATTCAGAGTGATTGTATATCTATAGAGCTGTAAAATATAAAAGATAAGACATAGCCACATACATCTTGAGAATTTGAACAAAGTATGAATCTTGAGAAGAAAAAGTAGTCTTTTCTATTACTGTAACAAGTCTTTTACATAAGCCAATATAAACTCTGTTTTTTCATAAACATCCAACCCTGATTACATAGATGTTTCCGCTACATATAGCATCCTTATTCTAACTAATCGATATTCCTCCTCCAACATGAGGGGAATTCAATTCTGCCTATGATGACACCTACTAACTTTTAACTAACTAATAATTACAGCTGACTATTAATTGACAGCGCTGGAATCCTAAAACAATTAAAATTCTAATTCTACTAGATCTTCTAGACTTCTAAATCAAATAGGACTCAAATTCTATAACAGCCTTGATCTTCAATCATTTTCATTCTCTGACATCTGGAGTTTGGCTGAGATAGCTGTGATGAACCTTTAATGCTCCATGTTTGTCTTCAATGACACATCTTTTCTATTACCCTGAAACATAGGCCCCTGTTTGTCGGTCCTTGATGTGCTGTTCCATTTTGGTCGTCCAACACTAGAAAGCAGATAACTGAGATCCAGTTGTTGATTCTTCATGAGGGATATGTGCCTTGGTCTTAGCAAATTTGTTCTTCCAATAATATCCTCTGACTTCGCATAACACAGTTGTGCAAGAATACTTCTAACCTCTTCTGCAACGTACAAGAAAAAGTTAATCAAATTTCCAGGTATACCAGGAAACCATGCCCGCAATTCCTCTCTCTGGCTTCATAGTTCTTACAATCCATGCATTTGCAATCTTCTGAGCATAAGATATTTTCTTGGAAACATTCACAATACTTTTTTCAAACACCCAGACTTCTAAAATACTTTGGTAACCGATACAATGATGTATCTTGGAGCCTGTCAAGAACATTTTTACAGTTGATATCGCTAAGCAAGTTTTCTTTACAAGTATCCTTCAAATCACCGATGCCATATTTATCTGCTGCTTGAAGCAGAGCCAACAACAGTATCTAAACTATCTAATCTCAAATCCATAGATATCGACAGTCTTCAATAAATTTGGATCTCGATAAGACAAGTAAGAGAATACACCTGAATGGGAGTCAAAATCACAAAAACCTCCATAGGCACCACCACTGACACGTACACGATCCCACAACCATGTATTCCCAATGTACTTGGAAATGACATATGCACTACCATTTAGTCGATAACCAGTTTCATATATATTTGCTACTTTTCCAACATAATTAACCTGAGTTGGAATCAGAAGGGCTTCATTGACCGGAGAAAGGCGATTGTCCCAGGAAGGGATCTCCAAGGTATTAGTCTCAGGGAGAGCACTGAGAAAATCTGCTACATGTTGCTCGGCATTTGCAAGATTCTTTTCATCAACTGTCAAGTTCACCAGTACCTGTATCCTTGAAAATATGCTACTCCGTATTTCCTCAAGTAAACCTGCAACTGTCGACCAGTCTTCTTCTACTTGTTTTTCAAGGTTTCGTAGAAACTCCAAATAGTTGAGACCACCCATTTGTTCACCAACCCATCCTGCAATGTTTAGCTTTGCATCCATTCTTGACGCAACTATGCTGTGGCCACTTTGATTGGCTACTCCATTACTTGCCCCTGCATTCAATCAGCTTACTGTCGATCCAACCCTTGCTTTGTTTCTTGGCTCTTAAATGCCTCCATGTAACATAAGAGCTCCAGTGAAACTGCCTCGGAGCCTTAACCTCCGATGTGAAAAACAGTTTTCACTCAACAGAGATTTAACAATCTCGATCTTGTTGTTGAAGCCTCAACCGGTTGAACAATATAAGAAAGTGTCGCTCAGGCATAGAGTATACAAAGCCGAGCTGTGCACCATTTGCATGAGCACTAGCTTTTCCATCAAGGAGCACTAATTCACCATCAATCCACTGTGGATTATGAAACCCAGGTTCTGCCATTCTTCCTTGACCTTTATACCTCACAACCACTCCAAGTTCCTCTGGATCAATTCCATGATTTGATAAACAATTTTCTTTGTCTATTTTTGCATGAAAAGTAACCTGCCCAGCTGGTATGTTCGGGTCACCAATCAATTTCACAGCTTCAACATATTCAAAAAATTCCAAATTAGAGCCTTCATTGAGATTTTCGTCCACATTGTGCCAATGACCATATTTGCGCCTTAAGTCAACCACTTCAGAGGTATAAGGACCACAGGCCCCAATATATAATCCAGATAATGGATCAGCACTAGCCTCTGCAACATTGATGCAGTGAAACGTTGTGCTCCCAACTAAACCATTCCTCTTCTGAGCTTGGCTAACTGCAAGCTTAATTATTTCTTTGATATCCCTGGGTACCTTAATAGGACCTTTTTCCACATTCCAAAAGACAACAGGTTTGTTCAGTCTAGAACCAAGAATATCGCTTTGCAATTCCGCTGGTGATGCCTCTGTTGAAGTATTCCCATCAATTTGACAATACTGATATCCATTGAACATACGATAATCTCGCAGAATGTCTACAATCTTGTCATCTGTGAAAAAATAAGAACTTTGGAATCACGGTCCTTCAGTTTTGGAAGCAACCTATTCAAAAGAACCATTTTGCTCGTATTAGTGATTAGATGATCTCTAGTGGCGTATGGTGGACCTGGCTCAGCACCCTGAAAGAGATATGGCTGGTTGCAGCACTTCCTGAATTGCATGGCTATATTCAAAAGGTGCTTACGCTTTCCTCCAGCATTCACAACCTCCAAGTCTTTTTGAAGCAATGCCCAGCAAAATAAAACTGAGATGCAATATCAGACCCAAAACCAGCTGGGTGCTGGATAGACCTTTTGTGCATATCAAGATATCGTTGGAGAGAAAAAACCAAGGCCTGTTGGTTGAATTGATCGTTGGGTACAACAAATTCATTTTCCTCGGAGACCAGGGTTCCCATTTGAAGTAATGAAACTTCTCATTTAGCGTAATTGTATACATTTAGTTCAACATTTTCATATCGTGCTCTGGCCACCAACGTGTGAGCATGTACTCATAGCTACATGAACTTTGAGGCTTCGAGATTCAGAATTGATGACAAGCATACATGCAGGAGCTTGAGAGTATGCCACCTGTAAAATACATCCACCGCATAGCTATTTTGCATGACAGTTGCTATGGATTCGAACAAATCCCCAATTTTGTAGCGCAGCCTAAAACATGTTGCGCTGCGAAATTACAGAAAGGCTTTATGCGCTGTGGAAACACTTTAAAATTATCACATGAGCTACAAAATAACCTAAAAAGCTTTGTGACACATTGTAACTCATGCACAGTTCCACACATGGCTATGAGACGGGGATGACTGAGAATGACCAGTGATGGGTGAGAATACATAGTTGACTCAAGACTCTAAGGCAAACAAAAATTCAAACTTAGACTAGCACCGACCTTTTACCATGAAACAAATGTAAGACATTTGGCATTGAAATTTTGTCAGTGATAACAGTGGCTCCACTTGGGATAGTGTGCTCCTGTAGTGCACTAAGAACTCGTAGGTCCAATGCTTTATCCATTTATGACAAATAGAAATTTTCTTGACAAACATCCCTTTCCAGCTTCTTGGACCTTCACCTCGGGCTTAAGCTTGACTATCACTGTAGGAGAAAGGAATCTACATCTATTTAAAAAAAAATGCTCAGTCAACCTTGAGCTTATTTGCATTTTCCTACCTACCTACCCTAACAATTCAAATTTCTTTCAGCTCAATCAATGTGAAATTTCCAATGTAGCCAATCATTTGTCTTATCTGATATTGGATTTCTTTGACTGCATCGGAGTTCAGAGCCGTTATAATATTGTGATGACCACTGCCATTGAAATTGCCTCTGATTTTCATAGGAAAACTGTAGCTTCTAATTTTCATAGGAAAACTGAAACACTAGAGAGTAAAACTCTTCCATGTATTTAGCTATAGGATCCCAGAATACTTGATCAGCTTGATGATTCTTGTAACTTTCTGGCTGTGCAAGCTGATTTTCAACAACAATGTACAGTTCCTCAATCGTGAAAGAGAAAGGAACCAGCATTCTTTCCTTGTGTTCTGTCACAAAAAACTCCTGAAAATAATGATCATGATTATGAAAACTATATGCCTGAATTTGACCTTCTAAATCTTCAATGTCTTTCTCAATGTCCTTAGCAACTTCATCCAAAAATTTCATCTTATCTTCTCCCTTGCAGTCAAATGATTTTAGATAAGAAGACAAAGACAAAGAAAAATTTTCATTTGTATCTCCATTACCATGATCATTATTCCATTGTTTGAAACCTTGAACTGAAGGAGAATTTGCCAACTCCTCTGATCTATCTATCCATTCATCCACAAACATATACCAAAAGTCTTCAAATGACTTAATGGATTTGGCAGGAAAACTTTCAATCCACCGTTTACATTTCCCTTGAAATGAATCATAGAACAACATAATGCAAACATCCTCATGTTTAACTCTAAGAAGCTCAATAAAATCACAGAAATCTAATATATGCTTCACAGTTAAACTCAAATCTTCTCCATTGAATTTTGGACCATTCCTTAGAAAATATGCATCCTTGGGAAAACGATTTGGGAAACCATGAATTTCTGAAAAATCTATGCATGCATACCTTGAAATAAGAATGGTAGCATCTGGGTCCTTCATAACTCCAGTGGAATCACCAT
>APFE030454035.1:10185-27744 GCA_000404065.3 Pinus taeda | reverse complement strand
CATGTTAAATACTTCACTCTTGAGTTTTAAGAAGTATACCCAAGTGCGTATGGAGAAATCATCAATGAAAGTTAAGAAATAATTGTAGCCAGAGAAGGAAACAACTGGAAGTGGACCACATAAATCACTATGCACAAGCTGTAAAGGGGCTGAGGCGTGCCAAGAGGCACGTTTGTCAAAACTGTCCCGATGATGTTTTCCGAGTACACATCCGGAACAAACACCATCTCTGCAAGATACCATAGGAGGACCTGTCACCATATTTTCTTTACATAGATGCTGAAGGAGCGATAGTTTAAGTGACCAAATCGCTCATGCCAAAGTTTGCTCACTTCATCATTATGAGCAACAAATACTGAAGGAAGATTTGATGACCCAAAGTTGTGAAACTTATACAACCTTGTGGAATCATCAACAATACCAGTAGCTAGAATCTGTTTAGGATCTCTTAGATCCTTGATTACAACATCATGAGGTGAAAATTCAACAATTTTACCTTCACCTGAATGAGTTATCTGATATACAGATAGAAGGTTACTGGATAAGGTTGGAACACATAATACATCATTAAACTGACCATTGTCTAGATCAACAGTTCCAGTCCCTACAACATTAAGAGATCTATCATCACCAACATATATATTTTTGGTGTTACAATCATGTAAAGAAGAAAACATGGCTTTGTTTTTGGCCATGTGATAAGAGGCTCCAGAATCAATGAGCCACTCATGAGAATGAGAAGAAGAAGATACATTAATGCATAACCAGACTTAGATGATTGACAACGACATGCAGAAAGTGCCATTCCTGAAGATGAAGTTGAAGTTGAAGTAGAAGAATGCTCCACATGGATGTTATGTTTCTTCATTGCGGCTTCCAAGGCTTCCATCTTGTTAAAGCATTTAGATTCTAAGTGGCCATCTCCATTACAAAAGTTACAATGTCTATCAGTCTTCTTCCATTTGTTTTTATTGGTCTTATCATTTTGCTGAAATGATATTTCATTTTGAGGATGAATTTGCTTAGGACTCTTGTTTGGTTTAGGACCATTCTTTTTAAGATATGACTTCTTAGGATTCTTTGAATTTGGTTGTTGCTGGGCGGCTAACGCTTTCTTGGAAGAGTTTTCAAGATTAAGAAGACCAAGGTGTAAGAGTTTTTCTTGTTCTCTTAGAAGAGTTTCCAAGATTAAGAAGACCAAGGTGTAAGAGTAGGCTGGTCCCAACTTAGTAAGAATGGAATAGATAAGGTTATTATCTTCTTTCTTAACCTTAACACCTTCCAAGAGAAGTCTAAGGGTCTTGAACTTGGACAAAAAATCTTCAATGCAAGAAAAATTATTGGGGTCCAATGTAAGCAACTCATTTCAAGTTGATGGGCTCTAAGTTCATTTTTGATTCCAAAAACTTTAGTAATTTGCTTCATTGCTTCTTCAGGAGTATCAAGTTCTGCAATATGGAATCTAAGATATGGAGAAATAGACATCCCTATCAACCCATGTGCTTGATCTTGTCTATTTTCCATTTTTCAACATTGTCTTCAATCTTTTGGTTTCTTCTCTTGGCCCGTGGAATTTTGTGAGACCTTTACGTTCTAATAAATCTTCCATGTAGGATACCCCATTGGAAGTAGTTAGTGTTGTCAAAGAATGAATTGGCAATGGACTTTCCATTTTAACAAAAACTGAAGTCTGAAGATGCTGAATAGTAAGTGTTCCAATGGATAGATTCTTCGAAAATTAGGGTGTTTTAAAAAAAACGGCTCTGAAAAAGGCTTCCGGATGAAGAAGTTATGGCTTTTTGAAAAAAATTTGTTGAAGTTGCCGGCAAAGTGCGCAAATGTGCGGGAATGAAAAAAACGCCCCCACAAAATGGAGATTTGAACCCAAGACCTCTACTCTCTTAAAATAGCTTTGAACCAATTGAGCTATACAAAAAATTTGAGAGAGAGAGAGAGAGAGAGAGGGGGGGGCCTTGGGTTGCGTGCTTGCCTTGAGAAAGCTCCTTTTTTCCTACAAAACAAAAACACAAAACCCAACACGAATATGCAAAGAAAAACAAACCTTACGGCTCAAAGTTAGCTTTAGCCGGAAACTAAATATTTTTCTCAATGTTTCTGATTTTCCAAGATCACACTAAGGTGCAGGGAAAGGAGTATACACATGAGAAAAAAAAAACTTCCTTTCTGTTTCTGATTTGCCCAGATCGCACAGAGTCGCAGGGAAAAGAGCATACGCCAAAATGAAAGGTATAGATCTGGTAATAAAAAAGGCTAAATAAACAGAAACCGAAATAACCAGAGAGAAAATAACAGTAAACTGCAGATAAACACTGTATACCTCCAGATCTTAAAAATGACGCAGATAGGGCTCCCGGAACCCTTTTCGCGTGAAACGAAAGGGGTTCCTCACTGGAACAGATGCTCCGAACACAACAGAGCAGTCCTCTCGGCCCGAAAGCAGTCAGAAACAGTAGATCTAGGAAACGACAGCCGCATGCAGTTCTACCGGCTTCAGATTTGGATCACCAACGGACGCGGCCCTCAAATAGCTCTGATACCATGTAGGAATTAACAGGGTAAGTTCCTCAGACAGAACACCAAAAGGACACCGCTCACAAACAGATCACAGATCAATACACCAGTATTTTGACGTGGTTAAAACCCTCAGAGAGGGAAACAGTCCACGCCTGCGCCAAAGTGGCTACTACAGGCAATTTATTAATAAAAGAATGAAAATTTACATAAGCTTCTCTCATGCACGGTTAACCTACAAATGACCCTCCATGCGCTTTAAATAGAATTCATGGACCAATCGGGTGTCAAGCCACGGATCAAGTGTCGATAATCCCGAGGAGAGAATGAACCGTAGGATCACTACATATCGTGACCGTCGGATTGTAAGTTACAAAATGTACAACGGTAAAGAAACACACTTTACCTAACTCTAACCTAACTCTATACTAGACCAAGTTGAACTTAACTATTCCTATGTGTCGGAATATCCTAACAATTTTTCCATAATTGCATTATCGTAGTTTCATTTCTTTGTAATTATTTGTTTACAATTTTTCATTTGTTTTCTGTTGATTCAAATCATTTACGTGCTTTCTAAAATAAGACTATATATACAAATCTCCTTCCTTTCATAAGTAGTTATGTTTTTTTAGATTACATTCTTTCTGCTTTTGTTTTATTATTTCAATTAATATTGTTAATTGTGGTTTGTAGATCTTAATCTAGATTTCTCTATCAATTTTATCTTTGAATAGAAGTAATTCTTTTTAGAGTAGAAGTAATTATCTTTCTAGAACATTAGTTTAGATAGCTATGTTTTTATCATTTTACATAGTAACTAACAATAGTCAATTAAATAAGATCATGATAGCTTGCCTTACTATCTTTTTCAAGAATTGATTGTATTGTAAATCTTTGGTTTTCATTAGGAACATAGGAACAAAGAAAATCCTTCAAAATAAACTATACACAATCATTATCTTAATAAACTCAAAAGGCTTATAGCATATATGGTGCACTTGCACTTCACAAGTTTACCAACTCTGATCGATAATTTATGTAAGAAATTCAAGAACATTGAATTGACTAAACATTTTGGCACCGTTGTCGTGGAAGTGTAAATAGAAGTCTTGATTTAAAAACAAAACAAAAACAAGCCATGATATGCACAGGGAAAGAGACTCTAGGGGTATATTTGTAGGGAGAGGAAAGAGCTTAATTCCAACAACATCACTCACTCCACCACGACCTCGTAGTGCCACACCACCCACACAAACTCGAATTCCATCCATAGCAAGCCAACATAGACTTCCTGAGGTATTAAGATCCGAAATCCAACCTTAATTTTCACCAACTTCATCAATAGAAGTTGTAATCGAAGAAGATCCCACATCCCCAACAACAAGAATAATTTCCATATATTCAACTGGAGAACAACTTCTAGCTCAAGAGTTGGAAGTTGTTAATGAATAAGAGGACGAAGAAACCTACTTCAAACCATTGATAGAAGAACCAGAGGAACTAGAGGAGATTGAAAACCCAATCTTAGAACCAGAATTAGAACCCTATATTAGTTCTGAAGAATCTACAATGGTTGGAGAAGGGGAAGGAGAGGTACATAATTTGAATGGTTAACAACCTATAATTGGGGGAGGAAGAGGAGGTAGAAGAGATGGAGGAAGAGGAAGATGAGAGAATATAAATCCAGAACCTTTTGGATTTCCAATCCTCGATGAAGATACAACTGTCACAATGAAAAATGTCTCACCCTCTATCCTTCCAAACTTTCATGGATTAAGGAGCGAAGACCCTGAGACATTTCTCTTTGAATTTGAAGTCTTGTGTAGATCATATGATTATCTACATGATGCTAAAAAGTTGAAATTATTCCCTGCAACCCTTAAGGATGCAACATTAAAATGGTTTGTGGGCTTAGGAACAAACTCCATAAGAACATGGGAACAAATGAAAACTTCATTCTAAGAGAAATATAAGGATTATTGTATGCCCCATAAAATTAAGGATGAATTCTTTAAAATGATACAAACAGAAGATGAAAATCTTGAAGATTTCGTTGAAAGATTTGCTTACACCATAAAATAGCAAAAATGAATAACCTAGATGAAGAAAATTTGAAATCTCCCTTATTAAAATCAATTAGAGATGAATGGATTGACCTTCTCAATATAATGGGTAAGGGAGACATTTCTCAATTATCACTAAGATAAATTTGTAAATTGTGCATACACATTTCAAGAGGCAAAGCAAGAGATCCTCTTCTATCAAGGATTAATAAATCTGCAACTGGGACAGTAAGTAGAGTAGAATTAGGAAATTTGCTTGATAACTTTAAAACATATATTTTATGGAGTCTTAGTGAACAAATTGACAACCTTAAAATACAAAACAAGCAAAAAGCTGAAAATGTTGCACTGTCCATTTTTTGTCTTAAGTGCAGAAAGAAACATGCCTTGAGAGAATGTCCTCTTGATTTAAAAAGTATAGAAACTTGTGTTATTTGTGTAGAAAATCATGATACAAAAGAATGTCCCTCAATACCAGGTCTTAAAGTTGTTTATCAAGAAGAAGGAGTACCAAATCAGGTAGACCCTCTCCATTTTATTGCTAAAAGACCTTGGCAGAATCTACAGCCAAATACAACTCAAGGTTTTAATCCTCAACCATATGCACAATCTTCGTAAAGTAATTGGAATGCTCCAATGCCTTGGAAATTTTGGCCACAACCTTAGTCACAAAGATGGTAGAATCCTTATGGAAAATTCCCTCAATTTCCACAATTTCAACAATCATATCCTACTTTTCTTCCACAATATTATCCCCAACTTGTTCAACAATCTCAACCTCACAATGTGAATCCACAACTTTCATTACCATTTCCTCAAAGGCCAAGTCAATTGCCTGCCCAACCACTTCCAAATCCAAATAATAATAAAAATTCACAACCAATTTACAATATGGAGGGACAAAATTTTTATACCTACATGACAACTCCACTAGATCTAAATAATGTTCAACTTAGATCTAGTAGAATATTAGAAAAAAAAGTCCCCCTCAGTTGTTATTCAGGAAGTGAAAAAAAAAAAAATTCCTGAAGAAGGAAAGTCTCTTAATGATAAAAAATAAGAAACTCAAAAACAAGTTATTTCAACACATCCAAATAACTCAACCCTTATTATGGAACAACCTTCAGTGTCTATTTCAAAACCACCCTTCCCTAAAAGATTGAAAATTGATGAAGGAGTAGAGAAACAAACTTTATTGCCTGATTATGACATGTTAGATGAACTGAAGAATGTTTACATAAAGATTCCTTTACTTCAATCTATTAAGGAAATACCAATTTTCGCAAAGACAATTAGAGGCTTGAGCATAAACAACTTGGAAGAAAGAGAAAAGAAATCAAAAGAATCCAACTTGTTGGAAAATTGCAGATATCATGATGGGTAAAACAACAATTCAAGAATATCTTGATCCAAGAAGCCCCATCGTGAGAACACACATCAATGGTATAGAGACCCCAAATACATTAATTTATCTAGGAGAAACCATAAATATCATGAGCAAACAAACTATTAATCAATTAAAACTCTCTAATCTTCAATATACACCTACAATATTACAATTGGCAGATAGATCTGGGATCAAACCTGATGGTGTATTAGAAGACATATATGTATCCTTAGACTCTTGGGAATATCCTATTGATTTTATGATTTTAACACCCAAGAATAAATTAGGAGGGCATCCATTGATTCTAGGAAGACCATGGCTAACTACAGATGATGCTTTCATAAGTTGTAGATCTGGTGATATGTTCATTTCTGATGGAAGTACAACAAAGAAATTCACACTATATCCACTAGCAAAAACAACAGTAGAGGTTGAAAATAAAGAATGGATAGATGATGACTTCGATATAAGACCAATCTTTTCTACTTCATTAGATGAAGAAGATCAAATTTTAAATTTAATGGAAAATAGTGAATCTTCATTATATTGTGAATCTAGTCAGAGTTTTTAGGAACAATACAATATTGAATATTTATCATCTCGTCAACTATCCTTGCACTCTATGGAAAAATTTGACAATTATACAATTGAAATATTTCCAGGAAAAAATTTGAATATCAATAATAATTTGGAAGAATTTCAAAAGAAAGAATTAATCAAGATGTTACAAGAACACTCATCTGCTTATGCGTGGGAATATACTAACATGAAAGTAATTGATCCTAATACTTGTAAACATCATATCTACATTGAAGAAAATGCCAAACCAGTTCAAAAAACTCAAAGAAGAATGAATCCAAATTTAAGGCTGATTGTTAAGGAAGAACTACAAAAATTATTGAATTTCAATTTCTTCTATCCAATATCAGACAGTCAGTGGGTTTCACCCTTAATAATTGTCCCTAAAAGGAATGGAAAATGGAGAGTGTGTATTGACTATAGAGAATTGAATAAAGCCACTTTAAAAGATCACTTTCCACTTCCTTTCATAGATAAAGTTTTAGATACATTGGCAGGAAAGAAATATTTTTCATTTTTAGATGGTTTTAGTGGGTATAACCAAATCCAAGTAGCCCCTGAAGACCAAGATAAAACCAGCCTTACCTGCCCATGGGGAACTTATGCTTACCGAGTACTTCCCTTTGGATTATGTAATACTCCTACAACATTCCAAAGAGCAGTATTAGGCATTTTTTTGATCTAATTCATGATTGTGTGGAAGTGTATATGGATGATTTTAAAGTTTATGGAAATTATTTTAAGGAAACTCTTGAAAATTTAGAAAAAGTTCTCACTAGATGTAAAGAGGAAAATCTCTCATTAAGCCATGAAAAATGTTTTATGATGTTTACCAAGGGAATTGTTTTAGGACACCATATTTCAGGAAATGGAATTAGAGTGGACACATCTAAAGTAGAAGTTATTTCTAAATTATCAATTCCAACCTGTCAATGAGATGTTAGAAGTTTTCTTGGTTTTACTGGTTATTATAGAAGATTTATAGAAAACTTTCAAAAAATTGCATCTCCACTTTTCAAGCTACTCACAAAAGATTGTGAATTCAATTGGGATTCTAATTTCCAAAAGGCCTTTGAGTCATGAAAAGAGAAAATCTCTGAAGCACCCATTCTTAGAGGACCAAATTGGCAATTACCTTTTCATATCTCAACTGATGCTTCAGATACAACTTTAGGATTTGTACTAGGACAAAAATACTTAACTCCATATGCCATTTATTACACCACTAAAAAATTGACTCTGACAGAGTTAAATTATACTGTCACAGAAAAGGAGTTTTTAGTTGTTGTTCATGCCATCAATAAATTCAGATATTATATTACCGGTTATGAAACTTTTGTACATACTGATCATTCTGCAATTAGATACTAAATGAATAAATCAATCACTAATGGAAAAATCACTAGATGGTTATTATTGCTACAAGAATGTAATATTACTATTTTGGATCAACCTAGGAAACAAAACACAAATGCCAACTTTTTATCAAGAATTCAAAATGATAACAATGATATGCCCGTAGAAAATAATTTTCCTGATGAATACCTTTTTGGAGTATCTACTAAATCTCCATGGATTGTAGATATTGCTAACTATTTGGCTACAAGAAAATTACCATCATACTTGTCTCCTCGAGAGAAAAAGAAGGTAATTCAAATTAGAGCATCTTATTCATGGATAAACAAAGAATTGTATAAAACAGGTCCAGATCTGATCATCGGAAGGTGTGCGAGAGAAGATGAAGTACCAACGATATTTAAATCTTGTCATTATGAGCCATGTGGAGGAAACTTCATTGAAAAAATAACTTTTTACAAAGTCCTTCTCTTAGGATACTATTGGCCTTCCCTTTTTAAGGATGTTAGAGAGTCTGTTAAGAGATGTGATTGTCAAAGGATGGGGAAACCGGTTCCTTCTGATGAGATGCCTCTACAACCTCAGGTACTTATTGAGCCTTTTGATAAATGGGCTCTATATTTTGTTGGTCCAATTAATCCACCTTCGAAACAAAAATGGTAAATTCTTGTTTGCACTGATTATGTTACAAAATGGATAGAAGCTAAAGCACTTCTTTCTGCTACTGAAGTGTTGTAATTTCATTTCTTTTTGAGGTTATATTTACTTGTTTTGGTGTTCCAAGATAAATTGTAACAGATCAAGGTACTCAATTTACATCCACTTTGGTACATAAGATAATGAAGGACTACAAAATCAAACATCGAAAGTCTACTCTATATCATCCTCAAGCAAATGGACAAGTGGAGTCCACCAATATACTCATTGAAATTCTCACCAAAATTGTGCACTTGCATAGAAGAGATTGGGCAGAAAAGCTTACAGAAGCTATATGGGCATGTCATACCACATGGAGAAATATTATATGACATACTCCTTATGATCTTGTCTATGGAAAACAAGTCTTGTTTCCTATTGAGTTTCAAGTCAAAAATTTCAAGACATCAGTCAAATTGGGCCTTGATCTTTCAGAAGCACAAAAACAAAAAATGAAGCAACTAAATGAACATGATGAGATAAGACAAGATACAATCCAAAGAACTAATCTAATTCAACAACAGAGATCTAGATGGCATGACAAATATATCAAAAACAGAAAATTCCAACCAAGAGATTGAGCATTACTGTTTGATTCAAAGTTCAAAGATTTCCAAGGGAAATTTCAAACTCATTGGCTTGGGCCTTATGAGATTCAAATAGTCTTTGACAATGGTGCAATCAGAATCAGAACTATTGATGCAGAAAGGATCACTTTTCTTGTGAATGGTCATCAACTAAGAATCTATCATAAGCCATTGACCAAGGAAGAATTTATAAAAAATTTGCAAAATAATACTAATTTAAAGTTGGTGAAGAAGGATTTTCCTTCTTCTCCAACTTGATCTTCAAAAATATGTTCTTTCTAAAAAAATAAATTAATAAATAATAATAATAAATAAAAAAAAAAAATTGTATAAACTTGAAAGCCAACAATGGTTGGCATGTTTAATATAGAAAATCTAAGGGTGAAAATCAATTTTTGACACCTTAAATTTTCTTTAGATCTTTTCTAAACCATTTTCTTTATGTCCCACTCTTTTCTTTTTCAAAATAAAATAGCTATAGAATTATTAAGTTTATGCAGCTTTGACAGATTTCTGCAACCAATTTGACAGAGAATTCTGATGGAGTAATTGAAAGAAGTGATTGGCTCCCTCCACTGCAAGGCACTTGAAGACAAACAAAGAACAAAAAACAAAGGTTAGAAGCAATAATTCAAAGGTATTCAAATCTTTAACTTGATAATATGGATCAAAACATTAATCATATGAATTATATAGACATCGTACTACCAAATTCAAAATCATCATTACTAAACATTGATAGTATCATGTCAAATCAGATCTAATCGCCATTCACTCCTCATCATTATACCTATGCTCCAACCCACATCCCGCTTTTTATTAATCTGCTTGCCCAAATCATGCTCATTCATTCTCTCAACGGTTAGATCATATCACACTTATTCATATCCTTACCACTCACACTCTTGTCCTCATTACTCTGAAACCCCCAACCCTATCAAACAAACAATCTTGAGATGAAGCTTCTCAACCATGGGAGTTATAGTCAAAACAGAACCAGCTGGAAGAAATTTTTTGGAAAGATATCCACAGACAAGGGAATTGTTGCAGAAAGCGCAGTGGCTGGAATTTGTAGAGAAATTTGACAGATTCCACAAGGAATTAACCAATTCCTTCACCAGAGGCTTTGATGAAGTAAAAGTTGAGATAGGGGACATGAAATCACAGTGACAGAATCCTTTGTTTCTGAAGCTACTAGATTTCCTTGAATTGGAGAAAAAATGGTTTAAGAACAGAGGTATTGAGAGCAAAGAATGGAAGTGTTTCTGAAGAACCCTAGCATGGACACCACCATTTTCAAGAAAGGCATCACAAGCACAACATTAAAAAGTAAGTGGAGAAATTTTCTTCTAATAATTCAAAAAAAAATTACTTGCGAAGGGAGGTTTGGATGCATGTTTTTCTATCATATCCGATCGTTGATGAATTTTATTGAGGATAATGAAATAAATCTTCCTTATTTCTTGCTCAATAGTCTAAGAAAGATGTTAGGGAATGTATAAAGGAAAATTCAGTTTATAGAAAACACCATGTATCACCATGGTCTCATTAAAATCCTTGTTGAATTCCATATTAAGAATATGGGTGATAATTGGGAAAGATTTTTGGTGAGGAATCATTTTAAAGAAGAAAACCAAGAACAATCAAGCAACAGTAAGGCTAAGAGAGGGATAAAAAGAAAAAATGAAAAACCAGTAGAACAAGAACAACCAAGCAGTAACAAGGCTAAGAGAGGAAGAAAAATAAAAACTGAAGGATCAACAGAACAAGGACAACAACAGTCATAGGAGTGGTCAGAGGATGGCATTCCTCTTGCATAAATTTTGGGGATTATGAACAAGAAGGATGTTAGAAGAAAGTCAGCTAGCCAAAAGACAGAGAGCATACCCAGAATAGAGAAACCTAAGATAAAAAGGAAGAAGGGAAAAATTCAAAAACCTCCCGTGTCAAACTTAAGAAGAAGTACCAAACTCAATCCACACAACAAAAGAACAACCTAGAAAAAGTATGGAGCATATTGACCTAGAAGAAGAGGAATATTCGAGGGTTTGTCCACCAACTTTCATCACACCTCCTCAGAGTCCAGGCTGAAAAACACCTGAAGATCCAGTGCAACAGGAAATCTATGATTATATTGAGAAAAGAGATGCAACAAAAACATCAACTTCAAATCAAGAAGAAGTCCAGTTTAGTAAACTACAAGAACCTCTAGTGGTAAATGTTTTAAAACAAGAAATTTTCAAGCTGGAGACATTAAACAGGTACATTCAGAAGTAGAATCAAACTCTAAAGGTGCAAAGTGAAATCCAAGTGGCTAAGAGTGACAATATTCTTTTACACCTAAGTCTGTGGTAAAAGAAGAAAAACAAAGCTCTACAAAGGCAAGTCATAAACCTGAAGTACAAGATTCTCATGAAAAATCCAAGGATGGCAGTGGGTTGAAAGAAAGGGAAAAAGATGAACTTTGATGTACTTGCAGAAGTTTCAAAAGAAATGTAATAATTAAACAGGAGACATCAATTTTGTGTTTTGCATGAGGACATGCAGAGACCTCGGCATGGGGGAATATAGAGTATCATGATTGTTTTGTTTTTGACATCATTTCCATCCATTTTTCCTCTTTTTATCACTACTATCAAGTCCCATAAACAGTAAAATAAGATATTTTGATATGGTAAGGTACTCAGATGTCTTCATTTTCATACTTGTTAATGCACCTTATTATTTAGTTAAATATTGTAATAGCTATGGAATTAACACGAATCTGTAGTTGTTTTATGATTTTGTAGCTACCTCCATGGCTTTTCGAATTCCAGCACACCAGTCAAGCAAAGAAGCACATGGGCAGATAGGAATTGATCTCCTCCTATTCATCCGA
This sequence comes from Pinus taeda, assembly GCA_000404065.3. Lineage (NCBI taxonomy): Eukaryota > Viridiplantae > Streptophyta > Pinopsida > Pinales > Pinaceae > Pinus > Pinus taeda. Next base: position 15,663 of record APFE030454035.1, on the reverse strand, counting down.
GACAGATCATCAAGGAAATCACCCAATGGCGTAGTCAAGGAAGCAGGTCAACGCATGGATGAATTGAGCAGCAAGAGTTCAAATCGATCATGACTCTCTGATTTTCTTTCCAAATAGAAAATCGCTGAGAAGCATTATAATTTCCATTATCAGGTTAGCATTTAGATTAGGATTGTCTTTAATTTTTTAAGGCATGAAAATCTCAAAACTATTGGGCATGAATGTTATATATATATCTATATATATAAACAGAAAACAGATTCACGCAGACATATATGTAATTTGTAATTGACAGTTTGAAGTTCCATGACTCTGTTCCTTTTTAATTGAAGAAGTATTCTCATGAATATCATGCGCAATTAGCAATTAGCTGTTGAGATAGAGTTATAAACCTGTTTTTTTGTGGAGGGCCCCTGTAGACAGTCAAGGTTCATTCATTTGCTTAGTATTCAATTCAATTCATTTCGTTATTTTTCCATAATTGCATTATCGTAGTTTCATTTCTCTGTAATTATTTGTTTACAATTTCCCAATTGTTTTCTGTCGATTTCAAATCATTTACATGCTTTCTAAAATGGGATTGTATATATAAATCTCCTTCCTTTCATAAGTAGTTCTGTTTGTTGATATTGCATTCTTTCTGCTTTTGTTTTATTATTTCAATTAAGATTGTTAATTGCAGTGTGTAGATCTTAATCTGGATTTCTCTATAAATTTTATCTTTGAATAGAAGTAATTCTTTTTAGAGTAGAAGTAATTATCTTTCTATAACATTAGTTTAAATAACTTTGTTTTTATCATTTTACATAGTAACTAACAATACTTAGTTAAAGAAGATCATGATAGCTTGCCTTACTTTCCTTTTCAAGAATTGATTGTATTGTAAATCTTTAGTTTCCATTAGGAACATAGGAACAAAGAAAATCCTTAAAATAAGCAATCCACAATCATTATCTTAATAAACTCAAAAGGATTCTAACATGTATAGTGCACTTGCACTTCACAAGTTTACCAACTCTGGTCGATAATTTATGTAAGCAATTCAAGAACATTGAATTGACTGAACATCTCCATTGCATACTCCAATATCAATCCATTGAAAGACATTCTTCCTGTACTTAAGACAATTTGCACAAAAAAATATGCAAATCAAAATTTATTGGAGAGAAGATATGGAAAAATGTTTATGTAGTCTTCTGAAGCTTTGGTACCATGTAGAAATTGCAAGAAATTTGCTACTTCTAATGAAATCGAATTGAAATCAAGAGACAAAAATTTATTCTACAATTATGCTGAAATGAAAACACATGATAGAAACACATGCAAAAATATGCAACCATCAAAACACATGGAACACAATGATTTAATAAGGGAACCCGACTAGGAAAAAACCTTTGTTGCTTTACATTAATTCAGATGAGAATATGGATCAATTGCAATGTCTTGCTTCAATCTTGAAGCACACCCTGCATTGCAATTTTGATCTCCTTCTCATTGACCTGCTTTGACCAACACTTAGCCAATTCAAGCCTCAAACTTCCTCCTCTTTCCTTGTGCAATCCTGGATGAAAATAGCTCCTAAATAATAAGGAAATTCCCTATTTCCTTGCGCAATTTCTAGAGGAATTGAACACCTTCTCAATGAAAAATTTTGTACTCCCAACTAGTATACAATTGATAATTACAATGTGGCTTTTCCTCCACTCCAACTAGGAAATTTGAATTCGATGCATGATTGGGTTTATTTTTAGTAAATTTATCAATTAACTGAGAGATAAACGAGTTAACAACTACTATAACTACTCAACTGAACTACCAATGACTCCAATAAATACCAGAGCTCAACTAATTGAGCTTAATTAGAAATAACTCCACTAGATTGATAAATTTTAGCAATCAACCCATGCACAACTCTACTTCTAGCCTATAACTCGAACTTACTGACTTAACTATGAGACAAAGCCATGTCACTCCAACTAACTGCAATCCAAGTCATCCTGCTGATGTGGAAAATCAAATTTCTCCCTTTGACTAAGGCACAAGTCAAATGAAGGCTTTTCTTGCTACATTGAACAAGTTTATGGACATGATATGACAGGCTAACGACAATAGTGTGACAATATTAGCATGATCGGTTTTGAAGACCTACATTGAAGAGCAGGTGAATCCAATTTGAAATATTGTGAAAGGTGGCCCACACAAAGTTGAAGGAGGAGGTTGGTGCCTCCACTGAGGTTGGCAACTCAATCAAGTTGAAGCCTAAAACAAGTTGTAGTTTTTTCATCATTGAGGTTTGTGCTTCAATCAAGTTGAAGCATATAACAAGTTGAATCTTTCTCATATAGGAGGTCGAAACCTTAATCAAATTGTAGCCTATTGAAGGAGGTTCCTTGCACATTTTCAAGGTTGGTGCCTCAATTAGGTTGTAGCCTATCACAAACAGTTTCTTGCACATTTTGGGGGTGGGTTCCTTCAGTTTATTAATGCCTGGAAAATCTATGAAGATGACTTGAAGAATAAGAAGAAAAGAATTTGTGCTTTCCTCCCACAAGGATTTCCACATAAAAGCTTGTGTCCCCTTGTGTTGATGTGATGATGGCTTATTAATGCATGGGTTCATTTAATTTTATGATGCAAATTTTTATGGTATAGTGATATATGATTGTTTACTGATAAAATTATTTGAAACAATAAGTTTAACACCACACTGATTCCCCCCCCCCCCCCGTTCTTCTCAGTGCGATATTTGGTCTAACAGGTCAGGGTATAAAAAGCTGAATCTGAGCTAGTTTCAAATGAAGGCCACCACTCTCACCATACCAAGTGACCTCCCATGGTGGAATAAAATAGAGACGATGGATTAGGATATTGTTGAATTCCTGAGTAGTCTTCTTTTTCTATCCTCTTGCCTTCATTTCCATCCTTTTCATGATAGTTTTGCTATATTTTCAAGTTGAAAGGTCACATCAGATATGCTAAAACAAAATAAAAGGTATCATTCATTCATGGTTTATATTATATTGTTTCTTTATGAAATTTAATCAAAACATTTCTATAGCTAACCAAATACACTCATTCTGCAGCTAACCAAATATTTTGCAACTACGTCCATGGTTAGACGGGTTCCAATGTGTTTGAGGAAGAAGAAATGATATATGTAGATGGAAAATGTTTAACATATGGAAATCCACCTATTGCACTTATTTGAAAACTCATAGGGTTAAAGAAATTTGATGGTTAAACCAGAAGTCAACTCTGGTTATAATACTCCAACCTTGCACAGGATTTGAAGGAAGATCATGGCATCATCAAGCGAGTATGGGCTTGCACAAGAAAAAATTGGATTCAAAGACTACAATATTTCAAATCAAAACCTTCTCATTATTTTCTCTTCTCGTAGCAAATCATGAGAAGAATGATTCCTATTTTGACTTAATTACTTAGTTGTTAATTATAAACTTGCTTCTCGACTTATAACTCTTCAAACTATTATTCAATAGAGGATTATAAAAAGCCTTGGAGTGAGGAAATGGACATCTTTAAACTTCGTAATCATTTTTATGTTGAAGAGTTCTACTTATAATACAATTAATATGTTCCTTTAATGATTAAATGTGTGGGTGAATAACTCATTAGTTCAAGTCCTTTCATGCTTACACTCAACAAGAGGGTCACTTGGAGGGTTGTAAGTTATTTTAGTTGTTGGTTATTTTAGTTCTTGATTCATTTCATGAGTAGTATCTTTTCCATTACAAATAGTCTCTTTTCCATCACTTTGTTTTCGTGATTTGACATCGAATAGTTTGCACAAGTCAAGCGCTCACATATGTTAAAAAGACCAAAAATATTCCTTTCTCAAGTTGCTTATTTCAATTATTTTAGATTTATGAGTTAATGACCAGATCAATTCTAGTCACAGTTGTGCACACTAGTAGTTCCTCAAAGTTGCATTTTGGATCATCCTTTTCAATATTTTTTTCTTGATATAAGTTTGAAGCACTTAGATTAAATGTTTCTTTTTGTTGAATAAAGTAGAGACCTTGATTTCTAGTACTTAGAATAACATTTCGATTTGCTACAAGTAGAATAAGATTTCAATTATGTTCATTAAAATAATATTTTCAATTCAGTTCAATAGAGTAAATTTTAATTCTTGTCTAGTAGAATAAGTTTCAATTCAATTTGATGGTATAGAAATTTCAATTGATTTTGCCTTTAAGACTAGTTTGTTTTAGAAAGAAAATTTTTGATGGGAAGAACATGTGCATAGGAATGATATGAATTAATCTAGTTACACCTTGCTTCAATAGAAATTTTATTTCAGTTTCATCCTTTAAAATAAAAAATATAATTCCTAACATATATTGTGCACATGCACTTCACAAGAACAAGAACCTTGGTTGACATTTAATGAAGTAATTTAACCATCAATTAAATTATCCAATCAATTTGTTGCTCAAGGAAACACTCACATGATAGACACATTGGATGATGGACAATTTCTCCTAAAACCCTTGAAAATTACCAACAACATTTGAGGCATCTTCAATAAGTGTTAACTTTGGAAATGTCACACCCTTCAAGGTACAAGTTAACTTTTATGTCCCCTTGTTCGAAGGCCAAATATATGCAAATCCTTTGTGAAATGATTAAATATATAAGATATCTATTACTCTATCCAAAAATAATTTGGCAATAAGAAGATCACCTTCACAGTCGTGAAATCACTTCCCCATGTCAAAGATCGATGGGAAGGTTACTAAGAGAGATACAACAAATACAAGTATGGGAAATTCGATGCAAGTGCCACTTGAGCCACTTTTTTTTATGTCCTCAAAGAGTAATTCTACCTTGTATGGAACTTTGATGATCAATACATGAGATGGATATTATGACAAGAGAGAAACAACACAGTGCTAGAGTACACCATTTTTTTCCATAACTTGCACTAAAACTTGGGTATCAAAGACCCAAAGCATCGTCTAGTTTTGAAATATCATAGTGGCTTGCACGTGTACATATAAATGAAGATGGATTTCTTGGACATGTCCTCACTAGGAGTCGCTTATCAATATGTTGTCAAACTAGAGAAAAAATGGAATCAAAGGAATAAGTGGGAGTTTGGGTCTGCAAATCCACTATATTAAAAGCCTAGAAAAGGAGGCCCTAACTCATAGAATAAAGTACAAAGAAAAGAGAGACAACCTTAATAGAACCAACCCAAGTCACATGCAAAGAAGGACACTATAAAGTGGTGTGAGTTCCACAAAATCCCCTATCATAATACTGATGAATGTCACTAAAGGAAATCATTGTTGGTTGAGCTTAAAGAGATGGATCCTAGCTAAGATTCTTATTCATAATAGTGTCACACGGAATGGGTTATATTTGCGGACAAATCCAACCTTCCTAGGAGTCTAAGACTCTCTAATGACAAACAAACCAAACAAGAGCTATCCTTCTCTAGATAAACATCAT
>APFE030454035.1:0-10165 GCA_000404065.3 Pinus taeda | reverse complement strand
TGGCCCAATGCCTGTATTTATAGTATTCTAGAGGAGGTAATTCAGTTCCAACATCAATGGGATACTCCCTCTTTTGGATGGGGTAGCTCCTCTCTTGATGGGATAAGCTCCTCTATCATAGGGGTGCATGAACCATCTGGAGGCGCTCAATACACGTAAAAAACTCTTCTAGAAGGCTCTAGAAGTGACCACAAGTAACTTTTTAAAGATGAAACTTGCGCCTTTTGACCTTTACAGGGGTACGCACCCAAGCTTTAGCATACAGAGCGTATAAATACACAGGTAAAGTGTATTTGGGGTGCGTACACGCAGGCAAGGTAGAGAGAACCTGCGTACCCAGAGATAAACATGTTTTCAAGTGACTTTCTCCCTTTTGAAGTTTTGACATGAAGAGCAGAGGTATGGGGCTTGACAAAGAGGACAATATGGCTATTGATGGGGCCATATAACTGCAAATAGTCAAGGTGACAAAATTCAGTGTAACAAATAGGATAAAGTAAAGTTTATCATTCATACAAAACCCACTACTACCATCACAACTATGAAGATCCAAACAAAAGATTCATAGAAGCTTGAGGGGGGGAAGCACCTCTTCCATTCATAGATGTAGATGAAGAGAACCCCATTACATTTCATCGTTGAAAATTGGAGCCAGAAGAAACTGATCTTAGCTGAGGTCATTAAGATATTGAAGTTGTCGATAGTGCCACACTCTTGACCATGCACCATTGGTTGGTTAAGCCATGGATGGGGCATTCATGTTGGCCAAAAATGTTGCTTATCCTACAAGATGAAGCTCTTCAAAGATGAGGTACTATGTGATGTTCTTATAGGACATTATATGTGGATATATTATGATATCTATGAGTCTCGACCTCGTAGTTTCATTGTTGATATGGGGTATCAACTCTACAATATACCAAAGATAGTTCTAACTGCGGAAAATTCATTAATCTTTGAAAAAGAATGCCTAAAGTAGTTATTCATACTTCCATGTTTATGCTCTTCGTGGTTTAGCTAGAAGGAGAAGAAAAGTTTAATGTGACCCCCACAATTTCAACATAAATTCTATCTATACAATGTGAACATGTTGACAATATTGTGTAAGCATCCAGAGATATACCCACCTCACCTACAAGGGTGTCTATACACTTCTAAGTCAAACATCCACATACATGGGATGGTAAAGTTTCATATGCTTAGCATGGCGACAACAAACCTTTTTACAACTATTTTCAGATGTGTTTGGGGTGTAGAAATTTTGAATAATATGACACTTATTCACAGAGATTATCCTGATTATACACTATTTGCGGAATGCATGCATAATACATAACCTCCTCTACGTTGATCATCAATTTGCAGTATTAAAGAAACAATCTCATGCGCACATTGAAGCATCAATCGCACATATCAACACAATATGTACTGGGGAAAGCATACAGATGAAAACCCCCAACTATCTGTATATTATATTGATTGAGAACATGTAACAATACATAGTACAATACTCCTCACAAGTACTCAATACTATCTCCACATGTTACACACAAACTAGCTCAGATCTGAATCAATCACTGGCTCAAATCTCCTCCGTTTCTTGCCTGCCTCCACTGCGCAATCCTGCATGAAGAATAGATGAGAATGGCTGACCCAAAATCGTATTTCCCTTATCTATACCACGAAATCCTCATTGGCAATACTCAATCCATTGATTGTGAAAATCTCATGCACAACTATAGTCACAACTGACAACTTTCTTTCCCTTTCACTCACCTCTAACGTTTTTCTCCACTGAACTGTCCATGCACTGAGTTAACTGATGTATTCCTCAGTTGATTCATGAGTTAATAATTAGTGAATTAATTAATAATTAATTCACACCACTCATCATTAGTCTATTTGTCAGTTAGACTAACTACAACTAGTTCAACTAAGTCAAACTGAACACAACTCCATCAACTCCTCATTCAACTTCACAGAACTCAATCACTGAAGTCCTAACTGAAGTCCTCCATGCAATAGCTCAAGTAACCCATAAGAAACATGTATTTCCTTCCGGCAGTTGCATGTGCCACATCTGTAGCTCGAACTGAAGTGCTCCAAGAGGATAAGATAATGTTTATAGTCTAAATATTATTAAGAACTAATAATATTCGACTGTTCTATATTTAGACTGGCAGTCTAAAAATAGACTCCGCCCATATGTCTAAAAATAGAGGTCCATCTATTTTTACCAACATGACCAATCATCCACAAATAGCATCCTGCAACTCATAGACCATGATCCATATGTCTAAAAATAGACTTTGCGCCAAAAATAGCCTACGGGCACACTTATTGAAGGCGACTTCTTTTCACTAAGCTCCATCATCTTGTTGCATTTTCAACATGGGGTTCCAACTAGCAACCCCCATGGATGTCACTCTTTTGCTGCATGTTCACCAATAAATTCCAGCTATGCTTAGGATGAAATAAATTGAATAACCAAAATTTTTGAATGAATCCAACACTTATAACAATGGATTAATGATGTTATGTAAAAAGCCAATGCTAATTAAAAATAGTGACATGACCAACATCGGGTTCCACATAAGTTTCAGGCTACAGTGGATCCAATCATGGACACTAAGATGAAGGATATACACTAGTAAATTATACAACTCTACTAGGTTATCAAAGGAGGGCAACTTCTTCACTAAGGCAAGTGACTCACTAGGAGCCAAATTCAATAACAAATTCCTCATTTGATGAGGAAAATTGATGAAATGGAGACCATTGCTTCCTAAGGGGAGAGAACTAGTCAAGGGGGATGCCACTGAATTACCATAGTCAATAATTATTTATACTATTGGTGATATACAAGCCTATGATTTTGGTAAACCATTATATCCCCCCATGGTATTTGAAAGGTGGAAGAAAAAAATCTAATTGTATAATTATATTTTACTAGCTACAACCATTAGTTAGTTTTTACCATAATGATTTATAATGTTCACCCATGGTCTTTTGTAACTCGCGATATTTGAAATATATTGAAAGTTCATGACTCTAAGTGAAACGGAAAATGTAAATAATATAAATACAAACCTTCATAATTGTAAAATCCATGAAGTTTTCCATGATGCAGTATTATGATATTTTTACCATTTAATAATAAAAAATTAAGCTCTTTTGATATTTGTATTTCCTTTACATTATTTTTTATGCTCTTGTGACAATATTTAGTCCCATTCCTCAGATAGACTAAATCATAACACCACCAATAATGGAGCCTTTGCAGATGCCCCGACCTATTGTTGAGATTTCCCCCAAGGTGTCAAAGGTTCATTTACATCAAAATTCCCATAGCCACCATGCATAGGCTACCCATAACTATAGTATTTCTGATGATCTAGCCCAATATTGAAATTACGCAATCTTTCAAACTTATCTTATGCAACACTATCCACATTGAAAATAATTGATACTTCAAATAATAACACAATTAATTTTAATATTAACAAATGTGAACCTCTTCTTCCCACTTATGGTACCTTCCAACTTCTAATCATGATCAAGAAAATTTTCATTCATCATTGTATTATTGATAAGGCTGCATCCACATGTGTTATGTATGCTCGTGTCTAAAATAAGTTAGGATATGATCTTGAGCTTGTCCCATCTATGGTTACCCTTTATGCATATGATGGTAGTGTGGGATTCATAATTATATTAGAGTGGGGTTGAATGAGCATAATGACAATTTTTACTTATTTAAACATTCAAACATCATAAAACATCAATCTCATAAACTGAATAAGTAACACAAGATATACATGGAAACCTTTACATGAAAAAACCACAAACTTATTTTACTTAATTGATCTTTGTAGGCACCAACCTATAGGAGACACCAATCCCCTCAACTTTGCAGGCACCAACCTATTGTAGACACCAATCCCCACTACGTTGTAGGCACCAATACTCATAGATTTTTAGGAACCAACCTATTGGTGACACTAATCCCCATTTCTTTTGTAGGCACCAACCTACAAGAGACACCAATACCCAATGATTATAGGCATCAACCTACAAAAGACACCAATCCACTATGCTTTGTAGGCACCAATATATAAGAGACACCAACCCCCTCATATTTGCAAGCACTAACCTATTGGAGACACCACCCCCACAGATCTATGATTCATAATCTGGTCTTCTCTGGCCCACTGTACTGTTCTTCAATTCTTTGTAGTGTTGGGTGTGGAGCCTGATTACGAGATCTTTGTTTCAGCTGGATGTATACCCCAGGAAGACTGCAAACTCCTCCACACAGGGGTGTTGGGGGGGCGGGGGGGGGTTCTTTTCCCCTTCACGGGGGTTTGGGGGCCAGTGGCCCCTCATAGGAGGTTCAAAGACAACACCCCCAAGCTAAAAATAGATGAAAATTGCCTTGTAAAATATTGTAATTTCGTAGTCAATCTGGGTCGTCCATTAGGCAGATGATCTGATGGTAAAAGTTATGCTAATTTAAGGTTTTTCCCCTAAAAGATAGCCCTTGGTTTATATGAGGGAATTGTATTATGTGCATGTATTATCATTCTGAGAAAGAAAGAAAGAGGGAACTGTGTGCGAGTGAAGAGGAAATTACAGTGGATCTATTGTAGGTTGTATCTCTTCATTTTTCTGGAGAATGTAAAAGTAAGGACTAGTTGTTTCTCTGTGGATGTATCCCAAATTGGGTGAACCAAATATATTCGTGTCTCTCTTATTTTATGCATTTTTTGTGTTTTTGTTTCCGCAATATTTTATGTGTTCCATTGCTCTATAATATATAATTTTCTAACAAGCAACTACTTCATCAACATTAGTTTTTCGCTAGGTGTTTCACCCTGTTCAAGACAAAAATCCCTCTCTACCTCTTAGATCCATTTCTACTATTCATATCCATTTTTCACACTGTTTAGATCCATTTCTACTACTCATAAATCTCATTTTAGTCATTCATTCAACCCAATTAAAACATTTTCTCTATCCAAAGATCATGCATTAATTACTCATCTTGTCATTCAGACACACTAATTTATCCTATGCTTATACTCGCTATTGTGCACCTCTTATCACACAATGCCTCTCTAAGACTTTTCAATCTATAGATGCTTCTTTTGGCCCCAATTTTACTAACTTGGAACTTTTCCCAACTGATCCCTACGCCACTTCCAATGCTCATGAAACTATTTTATTATTATTTTAGAGCTCACTTCATTCCAACCTCTGGTTTGCCCAAGTTTTATGCAACTTATTTTCTTATTTCTTTAAGATCCCTTCCATATAACCTCAAAACCTGAAGATTCTAGAATTATTTAACCACCAAATTTAAACTTTATTGGGTGCACACCAAACACCTAAAAACTAGACATCCTTAATTTGTTTGGACCTATTCATAAGAACCTTTTCTATTAGGATATAACAAACCTTTTGTCCCTCGGGCCCATTAGCCAACGAATATCAGGCTATCAATAATAGGGATAAAACACCTACTGATATCATTCAACACCCATCTATTAAGTCAACAAGTGCCTAGAACCATGTGTTGTCATTGAGTGCTTCTCATATTGACTCTGTAGGCTACCGAGAGTTCCCGAACGCTTCCTTGTAAAAAATTACCTTGAGATTCCAAGAGATTGGGGGCACTAAGCCTTCATATTCCACATATTGGCCCCCTATGACTATCGGTCATGTGTTATTATGTATCAAGAGATCTTCTACAAAATGCCACCATCATGATCTAGGGCTCAAATGATGCTGAAAATGTATTTTTATTGTCACTAATTATTCTATCTCCTGAGCTTGTCAAATGCCAAACCCTAAGTTATTGGGTGATTAAGTAGAAAAACACCACCCTAGGATTCCAAGGCTTAAGGGACCACTTAACCTACCACCCCATTCTTACAATGACTAATCATATTTTGATGTGTGGCGAATGTTGAAAAGTCCTCCACCAAATGACACACTTGTCGTACACCATGCGTCACTCACTTTTACACAATTGGCCATCCAAAAATTCCAAAATTGGGTGACATATGTCCCCCATAGCCACATCACCTTCTCTGCCTAACATGCCATGTCATTGCTTTGTCACTTATACAATTCGCATTTTTTAAGCATCGCGCCATCGAGTATCAAGAAATCTATGAAAGTTTGCATACTCATTGTTCTAGGGGGAAATGGGGCTTTCAACCCTTATACACTATATCCTAGTACTCTATGATCGGGGGCTTCACCAACCATATTGAGTGAGATTAAGAAAATTTTGTGACTACTTTTGCACACCCAATTTTCCAAGGGCCCGATTGATCTTGGCCCTTAGTTGTTATGCCTTAATTATCTTTGACTAAAAGCTTAACCAGGGGCCAATTATATCAGGTGATCAAGTAATATCATAAGCTTTTGTATAGCTAAACACCTGAAGGTCCAAGGGACCAATGACTATTATCCCTTAGGCACTAATGCTTAAGTCCTCTTCCTTTAGGGGCTTGACTGAGTGCTAAACATATTGGGTATCAGGAGAATCCCATGAGCCATTCTATTGAAAAAATTATGATACATGATGTTCCAAGGGCCTTATAGGTAGAACCTTAAACTAGAAATCTAACTACCAATGTCATCAATTACTGCATAAAAAATAAAAGCATTCATCTATAGTGAACCTGTCACACCTAGCCCCACCTATGCCACATCACCCTTCTATGGTTATGTATTTCCTTAAGCAATTTTAGGGGGTGTCAATGGTGGTTTTTATAATGAGGTTGGGGGGGGGGGGGGGGGGTTCATCATATGCTACATTCATTGATAATTTACCATCATAATTTCATTTTGAACCCCCCTTTGGTTAATGTTTGAGCATATTGGGACCCCCTAAAATGCATAAGAGCATATAATACAATGCAAGACGTGTTGATCCACTGATCTAAGTTATTTTATGTTGATCTAAGGATTTTCCTTGTGCATCCAACTATGCTCTACTTGTTTTTCTCTAATCACACTCTCAATGCTCCTCTACTACTTGACCTTGAACCTTTTCTCTTATCCTGTCGCTTGAGTCATTTCCTCTTAACTTGGGCATGTATCCACTTAGGAATCCCCCTAAATTTGACTTTAATGACAACACATTGAACACACTCCCCCCTGACATTAACATTGATGACAACACATTGCTCAACAACCTCCTCTTTTGTCATTGAAGGAAACCTCTAACTTTTGAGATCTGCAGCTGAGTGTGGAAGGGTTCCCCCAATGTGCAAACTCTCTCCCTTTGACATCAATGCCAAAGCACTATACCTTTTGAGTATGAGACTCCCTTGTCTACCCATGATCTGAATTAGATCCTAAAACACTCTCTAAGTTTTTATAACTCTATAAAAATTCATGCCAAAGTTTCAGAGACTTACAAAGGTCGAGCTTATGAGAAATACCCTCAGCACAATTGTAAATTATGAGCAGTGCGAAGCAACAAGGACCCTCAGTCAAGCGCACAGACCGTTGGCCCATGGTAACACGCGCTGCCACGAAACAGCGAAATGGGAGGTCTTTTGGAGAAACGGGGGAGGTTTCTAATATGTGATTAGCAATAATCGCATATTGCCAAGCAAACCCCTCAGTGAAGGAAAGGCCCCGAGCGATCAGAATCGGAAAGTAAAAAACCATATGGAATTTACCGATTCTATTAGAGGCGGGCCCCACACGAAAACTAGCAGGATATTAGAAGCGCTTCGAGTAGTAAGTGGTTTCAATCGAGTCCCGCCCTATGCCACACATTGGGTGCCACATGTCTGGCGGAAGAGAGAGAAAACCACTCACTTCGGACGGGTAAACATCATGCAACTTACCCGCCCGATATGGATGGAGACCATAGGATCTGGAGGCCCTAGATCAACGGCAGACATACAATCCAACAGATGACCAGATTCAATGAGGTAAATAGGTCGAGTTTTATAAAGTTTGAAGTCTGGCATGAACGATGAGTTGGCAGAAGAGTCGTGTTTGCGGGCAATCTGGGGGTTAAATGGAAATAACGATTGTTCAAAGACTTCCAAGAGAACTGACACTCAGTTCATTATGAAACAAGTGGCCACCTCCCTATGAGACGTTACACAGTGATGATGACGCAGAATAGAGGAATTCAAATGGACAAGAGGCAGGAGAACCAGAGCGTCGGGAAGCAGAAATGAACAATCAGAAAGCAAATTGGCTTTAAAGCCATGAACTGACAGAAACAAAGGAGAGCAGTGAGAGATAGTCAAGGCAGAAAGCCAAGAGTAGAGAATAGAGAAAGTAGCCGAGCTGACCTGAAGGCAGCATCAAGCCAGACAGGGCCAGAGAGAGTCAGAGAGTCTGTGTACTCTAGAGAAGGCTTGAGAGGTTCAATAAAACTCCTCTGTACATCCCTATCATGTATTGAGCCTCAGATTGGGCTCATACTACTGTGACCAATAGAGGTCAAGTTTCATTAAGGAGAGTCTATGTACTCCAAAGACTTGGGGTATCCAAGTCCATTCCTACTTATTTATATATGTTGAGTGAGACTCAAATTGAGCTCACTTTCGTAAAAATCTACTTTGAAAACATAATAGAGAGGCCACCACTGAAGGTTGGACCAGGAGACGCAGCCCAGGAGTATTGGGTGAACTCCTTGTTAAACTTGTTTCGTTTACATGTTTGCCTGTTATGTTTTCACTAACTGCTTTAGTGTCTGTGTATTTTGCAATCTTATCGATCCGTTGCATAAAGTAACATAGGCACATCCATGCACATGAGTCTGTAATACCTTTAATTCTTTGTCCTGGATAAATTCCAGATCAAGTGGTATCAGAGCTCTAGGTTACTAAGGTTAGACAAGTTTGTGTTGGATTTTGTTGTTGAATGCTAACTAGATCAAAGCTTAGATTAGGAGAAGGAGAGTTGGTTGAAACTAACCCTGAAATTGGAAGAGTCTATTCTAAGAGGAAAATGTCAGAAGAAAGTCCCTTGGAATCAAACCCTCAGTTTATGGATAGTTTCATGACCATAAGAGCCATGGTAGAGGAAATGTATAGAGAATTAAGAAAGGTAGAGAGGAAGATGCGTCAAACTCCAAACGAGATAAAGGAGCAAAAGAATCTCTCCTCCATGACCACTCTAAAGGCAAAGGGAAAGAAGAAAAACTTCCCACTCCTCCTAGTAGCCCTGAAAACAAAAAGAAGACATCTTTGATTAAATTAGATGTTAAATTTGATTTACCAATATATGATGGAGAGTTTAATGTAGAGAAGTTGGATAATTGGATTGGACAGATTGATGTTTATTGCAGAGTACAGAGCATTGATTCAGACAGTAGTAAGATTCAGTTGTCCAGCCTACGCCTTGGAGGCACTGCCTTGGTATGGTGGGAAGGCAAGACACAAGCTAACATGAAGAAGCATGGTAAAATTATTTCTATCTGGAGTGAATTTGTTTCTGCAATTAAAAAGAAATTCTATCCACTAGCCTATATGCAGCAAGCCATGATGAGCTTGCAAACTCTTCGCTAGTTAAAAGGGAAAAGTGTACAAAGTTACACTCAAGAATTTAGGAAAAGAGATTTGATTCTGGGAATTTCTTTAGACTCACCTGAAACTCTGCTGAAGTATATAGGTGGTCTACACAACTACTTAAGGCACACAATTCTCATGTTTAATCCCACTAGCATAGATGAGGTATCTGTTCAAGCTACACATCTAGAGGCTAGAGGTAAGAATGTGAATCCAGAAGTTGGGGGATCATCAAAACCCATTGCAAGCAAGAATAAGGAGAAAAGAAAACAGAAATGGAAAGAGAGGAAGACAAATACTATACAAAAGACCAAATCTTCATGCACTCACTGTAAGAAGGATGGGCATGATGATGGACATTGTTGTATTTTTCATCCAGAGCTGAAACCCAAGAAGTATGATGGCAAAAAGAAGAAGACTGTTGTAGCTATTCGAAAGGATTTGGGGTCAAACTCAGGAGATGAAACAACAATTGCAACCACAATTATAAAAGGTAAAAATTCTGAAGCATCTACTAGTAATTCTGCACAATCTACTGACAATGAAGAAAATGAGAGGAAAAGACATGAGATTTTTCATATTCGAGTTGTTTCCAAGCATCAAAAGATTGATAC
>APFE030454031.1:0-45942 GCA_000404065.3 Pinus taeda | reverse complement strand
TGGAAAATATGGTAAATATGGTTCTGTCTTGAACACATGGGATCTCATGGGATCGCTTAAATGGATTGCTGGAACAATTGCTGGTTGATATGCTTCAAGTTTCACCACCCCACCCAACCTGAAAAAATCATTTTGCATTTTGCAAACTTGAAGACACTGTTTCTATTGAAGACTGTTTCTATTTCTATTTGCAAGGGTATTTATGCTTTTTTCTTTCTATGAAAAATTAGTGGCTTAACTTACCGTTGTAAAGGAAAGAGGGTTATTGGAAAATTTTACTAGTCTGTGACCAAGCTATGAAGTCGTTAAAGATTATGTTTTTGAGAAGTTGGAAAATCATGAAACCAAGAGAATTTTTTATTGTGGAAATGTGTATTATGCATTTCTTTTTGAAAAAAAATAAGACAGAGACCAAATCTATAAGTCGGGTCCTTATTTCATAGGTACCAGAGGTTTTTTCTCACTTGTTGGTCTTTGGAATTTAATCTCATGACGAGAAATTCATCTGCACATATGTGGATCATATTTCCATTTATCCTTGCTCATTTCGAGGGTGAAGGAATTTTTAAGGTAGTAGGAGATAAACTGGGTTGATTTATTTTAAGTGATATGGAAAATGGAAACAAATTTTCATGTGCTATAATTTGTGTTGAAATGGATTTCTCAAAATGCCTGCCTAAGGCGATTCAACTAAATTTGGATGGTTTGTCTCATCTCTAGGCTTTGGATTATGAACAAGTTCCTTTCAAGTGTACTCTCTATCATAGGTTTGGACACTTTACGAAAATTTGTCCAAGATCTTCAGCTTCTCATAACTTCCCAAATCCATTGCCCCATCCTAGAGAAGTGCAAGAAGAAAATACACAACGACTCATTCTCGTCAAAAGGAAACACAAGAAGTATGGAAGTAAAATGTTGCAAACATGTAAAGTTGAATCTAACCATCAACCCCCTAATAAAAATAGGCTCTTAAAGTCTTGAATGCTCCATAGGAAGAACATGATAATATTTAGGCCCAAGTAGATCAACCAAATAATCTTATTCTAAAGGCCCCTCCTGATTCAAATGACAAAGAAGACTTACATAAAGACCCTCCTAACAAAACTCCTACAGTGGAAAAAAAATTCTCCAAAGATTTATCTTAGATTGAAAGATGAATAAATTGGTAAGGTGACCAAGAAGAAGTTCAAATCCTCCTCTTTCTCCACTTCCTATTCAGATGTGCTTGAAAATCAACATTCCTACCCACAAGGAACAAGAAGCAAGCAAGATCATAGTACAAAGAACTCTGGTCTGTCTTGACTACTGCAAGCGAAGCAATAAGCCAACTTCTAGCAATTCACACGAATGTTTTGTTTTTGCATTTTCATATGCAAGTAATTTGTTAAACTTTACTAAGCTCTCACGAAGATTTAGTTTTAGATATTTTCCCCCCACATTAGGAAGAGGCTAGTTTTAATTTTTTTAGAATTTTGTGGGACAAAAGCAATGTAGCTCTTGTACTTTCGACATCCAATGTCAATTTTCAATATAGTCCATACCTTAATTCTTATAATAAAAAAATTATTTCAAGGGAAAAAATTACTTTATTTAAGAAAAATAAAAATAAAAAATCAATAATTAATCTTATTGAAAGATTGTGGAATGACATGTTAAAGAGTTTCAATAACCCAATGTTTTGGACTACAAAGTGAGTCCATCAATAGGGGAACACATCGTATATTTTTAGAAGATATCATATAAAATAGCTAATGATTTATATGTGTTTAGGTGAATAATCTATTTGTAAATCTTAGTCAGCTTAACGCAATATAAGAAGAAATGATTAGGCAAGACGTAGCCCCAATTCTATGAAATGCCAAACCTCCTACCTGTAATATTACCAAAGAATAAAAAAGGGCCTTAAATACTCTCATATCTAACAAAGAGAGTCATTTTAAAAGTTGACAAGGGCAATGCAACAGTAATTATGGATAGGTCAGAATACGATAAAAAGAATGGATGAACATCTTAATCAAAGCGGAATCTTCAAAATCATTGAAAATACCCAAGCAACAAAATCCTTAATAAAGTCACCAAGAAAATTAAAGGATCTCCACTTGACACATTCACCAAAAAGAAGATCACCCCAAACAGTTCCATCATTCCTAGAATTTATGGACCCCAAAAATCCATAAATCTCGCATCCCCCTAAGACCCATAGTAAACACCATAGGTTCTCCTACCTATCTACTTGCTAAATACCTAGCTAAAAAACACATATCTTTATCCAGAAACACTTCCTCTTACATAAAAGATTCCACCTCATTCATAACTGGATTAAAAACCTAGAAATATATGATGAATACCTATTAATAAGTTTTGACATTGTATCTTTGTACATAATGATCCCTGTAGACAAATCCATCAATGTCATGAGAAAGATCATTGACGAAGAAACCGTAGAATTTTTAAAACTTTGCCTAAAATCTTCTTACTTCACCTTTAAAGGTAGGATTTATGAACAAACCTATGGTGTAGCTACGAGTTCCCCCTTATCTCCTATAATAGCCAACATCTATATGGAACACTTTGAGAAAATTGAGAAAAGATACGTTGATGATATGTTTTCTAAGAGGAGCCACGGGAAAGAAAAGTTTGAATATTTCCTCACTCACATTAATAACTTATCAGAACACATAAATTCCCCATTGAGATCGAAAAAGATAATCAACTCCCTTTCCTTGATATTCTTCTAACAAATAAAAATGGGAAACTGGGAAGTTTTTAGGAAGAAAACTCACACAGAGAGATACCTGCATGCAGATTCCCATCACCATCCTAAACAAAAATCAGGCATCATAAAAACCTAACTACCAGAGCCTCTAGAATATCATACTTTGAACAACTATATCATGAACTTAACCATTTACGCAAAGTCTTTGAAAAGAATGGTTACAACAAACACACGATCAAAAAAACCATCCACCTAACTCTTAAAAGAAAAGAAAATATCTTCTGACTCTCCTAAATCCTCCCTCCCTTACATAAAAGGAACTACTAATAAGTTTGCAAAAATCTTAAAAATCATAATATCAATGCAACCTTCACTCCCCAAAACACAATCAGGAAACTAACTAACTCTGTCAAAGACCCCATAAACCCTCACTTACAAAAAGGTGTATACATTGTCCCCTGCTCCTGCGGAAAATAAAACATAGGAGAAACTGGCAGATCCCTCAACATCAGACTCAAAGAGCATGCCGCCGACATTTACAGAGATAGAGCCTCTAATTCTGCCTTAGTAGGAACATGCTTGTTCTTCCTCTCACATCATATATATTGAAGAAGCCAAACTCATAATAAAATAAGACCATCATTTAAAAAAGAAAATTAAGGAAGCTATAGAAATCGAGAAAAGAAAAAATAATATGAACCAAGATGATGGCCTAAAAATAAGTAATACCTGAAAGCCTTTATTAACAAACCAATTCAACTAACCCCTTCTAATATTAACCTCTTTCAAAATTTAATAAGTTCCACCTTTTCTATTAAAAAAAAAACCTCTCTAATTCAAATATTCATAGATTGCGTTATTGATTAATAACAATTAATAATAATAAACTTTTTCTATGTTTTTTAATTTTTACACTAAGAAACATTTATCATAGGATCCACCTAAACATCAATATTGCCATATAAATAAATAATAATTCATCTGATTTATCTAAACATTATATATAAAACAGGGTGATTCTTTGCTAACACTAATCTAATAAAAAATAAACAATATTATTACCCACAAATTTAAATTAAACACATTTCTTAAATTTATTACACTTTATTAAACATTAAATTACAATACCTAACATTAACACCAATTAAAAAAAAGTTTACCTTATAAATATGAAATATATAATGACTACAAACATCATCTCTCAATTTTATATATTAATAAATATATAATAATATTAACTCAATCTCAATCATTCATTTAATATTATATAAAATTAAAAAAATATATATTTAAAAAACTTTTAAATTGAATTAAATGGGTTTAAGCTAGTCTAATAAAACAATTCTTAAATTATTAATTATCCTTATAGTATAATTATCATTAAATTATTTATAACATATTTTCTTGATAATTAAAATTCCTTAAATTATAATTAATTCTTTATTACCTTTACAATTTATCATAATTATTTATAAATACTTTCTATGCTAATTAAATTGACATATTTTTCCTAAATAGAGTTCCTACATTATATTAAAAAAAAATTAAAAAAAAATCATTATTAATAATACTTATAGTGTGTAAATTAATTAACAAAATTCACATATTAATATTTAAGCCGATTAAGTTTTATAAAATAATTATCCACCTAAACACATATAAATCATTAACTCTTTTACCTGATATTAAGTGTTTCCCTGATAATGAACTCACTTCATAATCTAAAACATCGGATTATTAAAATTCTTTAACAAATCATTCCACACTCTTTCAATACACTCAACCTATATAGACTCTTATTAAAAAAAATTATTTTATCTATATTAAAATTATATAATTAATTAATTAATTTAAACTACTGCTCACTTTAGTAATTCATTTGCCCCGCTATCCATAAACCTAAGAAGAAAGTAAGCCATTGACTTTGAATTTCCTTCCAAGGAAAGACAAAACCAATAACCTCACGTTTGCCACCATTAAATAATAAAATTGCACAAGTGGCATCATAAAATATTGGAACATTTGCTAATGCAAAGTCAGTACTCTCACACTCCACCACTATCTTAAAATGACAAATTGCAACATAAGATATTGTAATTACCCACTATATTTGAAGATACGTTGAGTTTTGCTGTTGACTTTAAAATCCTGATATGCATTATCCTGGCCACGCCTTGCTATCCATGTATAAAACTATCCGATGCACATGCATTGCATTATCCTGTATATGAATGCCGAATTCTGCATCATGCACTCTTCAGCCCAAACCCACTCAGACAACTGCCAAACAAACCACGATAGTTTGTCTATTTTGTATGAGATCTCCGAAACAGATATCATCCTCTGCCTTCACGGACAGTGTAGACAAACTTTATAAAATCAGCGAGATCTGTAAACAACAGTTTAATACATAGTTATCGAGTTCGAATTTGAATATTTGAATTTGATTGGGTACGCATAAAAAAAAGTCAAAATTTAATTAAAAAAAATCAGTTTGTTTTTTTATTTTAATATTTTATTTAATTAAATATTAAAATTATAATAGTTTGAAACCAATAAAAAACCTTTTTAAAATTTTTCAATTTTAAGTATGGTAAATAAAATTATAAAGTAAGCTAATTAGCTTAGTTTTATATTTAGAATAACAAGTAAGATAATAAGTTTTAAGAATATTTGTATTGATTTATTTATTCATTTGCACCACAGATTATATGATACTTAATATTGAATGAATTTCTAAGAAATTATACATTATAATGAACCATATAAATTCCACATTATCGAATATTCTATGTTCATATAAAATGTATATTAAATGTGTGTAAACATCTAAAATATACATTATACTTATATTGTTTAATTATTATAACTATTTAGTAACAACATCTATCATTGATAATACAAAATACTTTATATGCTTAATTTAATACTTAATGATGATAGATGATGATGGTTAACGTCCGGTAGGGACAATAATGTCTATCGGACCTAAAAAGACAAATTATTTATTTTGATTTAAGATTTTATTTCTATGCTCAAAAAGCTTGGAGAGAAGCCTCCTGAGTTCACTATAATTTTGGCATTGTAAAAGGCTAGGAAGGTCAGCATTGTAACAAAGGTTGTGAAATTGAGATCTAATGTGGTTGTATGCAAGGCACTCTAAGAGGAAGTGGTTTTCATCTTGGATGCTCCTATTCTCACAAATATGGCAAATCATTTCCAGCCATGGCGTTTTAGGGACTGCCCAACGTTCTGTTTCACTATGGAGCTCATGAGAATTTATTCTAATCTTTGCTATATTAATTTTTTTCTTTGAGCTAGTTAAAATAGAGAGATACTTTTGATCTTCAAGGGTGGGGTTGATGACCTTCTTATAATAACTTAATTTTCTTTTAGAGGCTAAATCTTTTTCACACCACAATTTTTCTTTGAACTTAGAAGTAACAATATCTTTAATGTTATTTATGTTTTGCAAAGCATCATTCTCATTGATCTCCCAATAGTTTAACCATGCCCTTTTTTCTTTATGCCATCCTCGGTTAAGGCTTAGGTGGTTTTGGCTGGAATTTAAAGCTAGCTTAGGAAGTCTATGATTGTCCATGTTATTGAGCTTGTGCTTGTACACAGAAAACCTGAGCATAGCTAGGCTCTCAATAGGAGAAAGACCTGCTTCTATAAGGAGAATAGGATAGGGTGTATTACTTTTAGTTTTCAGGTTATAAGTTATAAAACTCTTCTGGATTTGCTCAATCTTTCTCCATGATTCTTGGAGATGTTGCAGCCCCAAACTTCACAGCCATATAAGATAAGAGGAGTGACTAAAGTTTCAAAGAGGAACTTCTTTTTATCCCACATTATGAGGTTTGCTCAATATAATACAAAATACTAACTCAATATAATACAAAATGTTAATATATGTAGTTTAATACTTAATACTAACTCAAAATAATACAAAATGTTAATATGTGTAGTTTAATACTTACTCAAAATCCCAATCAAGAAGTCCAAAAAAAAAAAAACCATTCACAAATATAATTCAAGCAATATTTTTACTTTTAAAATATGTTTGTCTAAATTTGATAAATATACAAATATACAAAATTATAAATTTATAAATTACAATATATCATAATATATTTTTTACTTATGAATACAATTATCGGTAGATATAAACCTAGATTTTTATATATTTCATAAAAATCTGTTGAGGAATTTACTAAAATTCTTAACTTAAAATTTCTTAAATTTTTACATTTAATTAAAAACTGGTTCAGGAATTTACTATAAATTTCTTGTTGTGTAAATTGACATTAAGCATTATCATTTATGAACCATAATGATGCCATTTCCTAAATTGGAAGCTAGAATCTTTAATTATGATTAGGAATCTCCAATTGTCTTAATATATTAATGCATGAACTTAAGATTTAGTCGAATCCAACGTGTAAATTTTCAAAAAAAAATCGGCACTACGATCGAATTTGGTAACTATGGTTTAATATGCCATGTTATTGTGGAAATCAAGAACATACCCAACAATTGAGAAGGATTATTTGGAATGCATTAAAAAAGATTGTATTTGTTAGAAATTGTAATTACTCCCGCATGTGGAGTTGGATAAAATTAGAGAATTAGTTAACTGAGTGTTGAGTGTTGAGTTAAGAGTGATGGATGAAGTGTTAAGTGCAGTCCATATTTAAAGTGTGGGTTAATTGAGTTAAGTGTGTCTGCATGTCAAATTATTTTAGGTGAGTCGCTAGCTGGAAAAGGATAAATACCCTTCAACGGGTTCATTGTAAGTATCAAGTTTGTGTGATGAATAGAAAAGCCATAGCTTGTGTGTTTTTTGTGGAAATTTGTGTTTTGTCTCTTACGCCTTTCCAATAAATTGGTATCGAAGCTAGCTTAATCCAGTTGCAGTTGATGGATTTTGGTGAAGTTGAAATTGTCAATGAAATTGACAATGAGCACATGCATGCTCGAATATCCCACCATAGTGTAGACGAACATTATGTTGATGATATGTGTGGTTTAATTTTTTAAACATAGATTGATTGTGGAAATATGGTAAGTGCAATGTTTGATGAAACACTGAAGGTTGAAGTTGCCACTGTAGTAGCAATATATGAAGCAGTATGTTATCTAGAAGCAGTGGATGATGAAGAACAGGATAAAGTGATTGAAGAGTTTTTCATCAGAATATACACTAACCACATAATAGTGGAAGATAGTTTTTGTGAACTTGAAAAGACAACAAAGAAGGAAGAGGTAGAGAAGGAAGCTCTCACCGAATAGCATAATAAAGATTTTTTTAACATTGTCTTTGAATATGCAAGTGCTCAAAATAGCATGGGCGAAAAAGCTGAAAACAAGGTTGTTAATATGTTTGATGTGGATTTGAAGCTCATTGAAAAATGGTTTCAATGCATTGATCTTTGTCTTTCATATCATTCTTTTCACTTTCATCATCAGGTACTAGTGCTTTTTTCCTATAATATTCATACTCAAGATCATTATTCACCATTTCATTCAATTCTTTTATTCTAGCCATGGCTTTAAAACTCGCTTCAATTTGTTCTATTAGTTTCTAAATCCATTCTTCAATGATCTTCAAATATACATCAAATATATTAACAACTTTGTTTTCAACTTTTTTCTCCCATGCTATTTTGAACACCTACATATTCAAAAACAATGTTAAAAACATATTTATTATGCTCTTAAGTGAGATATTATTGCTCTCCTCATCCTTCTCTATCGTCTTTTCAAGTTCACTGAAACTATCTTCCACTATTATGTGGTCAGTGGATATTCTAATAAAAAAATCTTCAATAACTTTATCATGTTCTTGATCATCAACTGCTGCTATATCACATACTGTTGCATGAGCAGTTCTAACTCCTCCATATCTTGTTGCTACAATGGTAGCATCAACCTTGAATGTTTCATCAATGATTGTGCTTACCATATGGCCACAATAAATCTCTGTTTCAAAAAAGAAACCACATATATCATTAACATAATGTTCATCCACACTATGGTGGGATATCCGAGCATACATGCGCTCGTTGTCAATTTCATTGACAATTTCAAATTCACCAAATCCATCAGCTACAGCTAGATTCACCAATTCACATCTCACTTTGCAGTCATCATCCAAATGTGTTTCGTCACAGTGGAATTCCTTGAGAATTTATATCCTCTTTCTCTGCTTCACATAAAGAGGCTCTTGTTTTTCCCTCTACAATCTTTGTTGCATCTTCTTCATCCATATGCATGCTTTCATAACGGGTTTCAATTTTATGGTCCTGAAAGCTATCATCCACTTTTCAGTGGTATTCTCCAAGCTCTATTTTTCTCTTAGAGTCTTTCTCATCTACTCTCATATCTGCAACTAACTTCTTTGCTTGTGACATAACCTGCTGCTGCATGTCACTCTCACTTGCACCAAATTCTTCTTCGTCTTTTTCTAAACTTCTCAGTTCCTTGGTTGTGGCCTGAACATTTCTAAACATGGCAACAATCTCTACATCTTCTTTTTTATTCCTTTTCTTAGTTTTCTTCAATCGCACTTTGTGACCCATGACTACTGCCATTCCTTTTTTCATAGCTACTTTGTTGATTGCATGAGGTTGTCTTCCATGTCACCCTTGAAAGAAAATATCATTTTCAATATGCACCCTTGTAAACCACAAATTCACACACAACATACGAGATTGGCTCTTCTATTCATCACACAAACTTGATAATTACAATAAACCCAGTGAAGAGTATTTAACATTTTCTAACTAGCGACTTGCCTAAAATAACTTAACATGCACACACACGCTTAACTCAGTTAACTCACACTTTAAATATGGATTTCACTTAACACTTCATCCATCACTCGACCTGACTTAACGCTCAACACTCAATTAATTGATTCTCTAATTTTAGCCAACTCCACATGCAGGAGTAATTACAATTTCTAACACTACCTTTTAATTATGACCATATCACTGAACATAATTCAACATGAATCAACTATGCCTTCTAGGCTTACAATAGAGATTGAATTAATTATCATTCAAACATGTCTTCTAGTCTATGTCTCAGTGAGGATTACAATGACTCAAGACTTTCACAATTTTGCATTTTCTTTTTTTCTTCTTCCAAATTTTAAATCCTCGAAATTGCTTCATTCTCTGTTGCACTTTCTTGCTGTAGGCTCCATATTCCTTTACTCGCTGTTGTTGCAATTTTTCTTTGAATTTTCTTGAATTTCTGCTAAAACACAATCTAATCTTGTCTACTACACCTTCTTCTTCAAATATTCGTTCAACCATGGACTATTGCCACAAAATTGTATTTTCAAATTGTCTTATTTTCTTTGCTTCTTACGTTTCATATTCCTAACTTTCTTTCTGTAATATTTCTTGATAGCGTAATCTTATCTCTTTTTGTCTCCCCTACCTTTCTAACAAATTGGTATTTATCTGAAACAGATTCGCGACGCTCTGTGAAAAAAGAAGATTTATATTTTCTTGTGGTTAGTGCTATAATGCACCTTCTAAATTGTATACATGGCATTATAATGTACAAAGGCTCAACAGAGAACTGCGTTAAAAGTCGCAAACTTACGCGGTTTTGGGAGCACACAGGTCAAGCTTATATTGGAAGCATTATAGGACTAACGTGGGTCTTCATTATCGTGGATAGAATTACACGCAACGCATCATAAGACGACTCGCGTTAATACAGGAAATAATCTATTCGGTCTATATAGATAGTCACCGCAGCCAGGAAAAGTCGTGGGTAAGCTCCAAACGTTTATTTGAAGGCTCATACAAAGTCAACGGGAAAACATGTACGCGAGATTAAAGGTTGTAGTTGTAGTTGCCGCCACGGTTGAGAATTTTGGGAAGCCATAAGTAGTAGAATATAATATTACTTGAATTTTCGTGGCATTAAAAGGTTTGACAAAGTAAAGTTATTTGAAAGGTTCCCATAAAGTTTGAAAGATTTTAAAGTAAAAGGTGAATGTGAAAGTTAAAATCGTGGTTATAGAAGTATAAAGGATTTTTGAAATATTTTTTTGCAAGACACGATTACATGGATATTGTTTGAAGCATGTTTCATGGTTTTATAAAGGGTTTAGTCTTAAAAGGCTTTATGAAGCTTTTTCCTAAAGGTTACTAGAGGCGGATTTTGTTGGGAAGATTTCTAAAAGTGCTTTTTCAATCGAAAGAGAGTTAAAAAAGAAAAGGATTTTATTGAATAAGAGTCTATGGCTTTGTAAATTTTGTCATTTTATAAAATTATTTTGTTTTTTGTCAAGCATGATAGTGTTTTTGGTGAAGATTATGTTTTATCGGGGTGTATATCAAAAATCATATTTTCTTTCAGGGGAGGTATGGAAGACAACCTCATGCAATCAGCGAAGCAACTATAAAAAAAGGAATGACAACAATCATGAGTTAGAAAGCGCGACTGAAGAAAACTCTTTGATTATTGTTGAAGCTTCTGTAGTTGCTTCCAATTTCATGTTCATGCTCTCCTCAGCTATCTCTTTGACCACCATATCTTTTGCATCATTCTATGCCTTTCGATTTGCTTCTGCCTCAACCTCTGTCTCCTAAAATAGAAACCTAACTTTTGAAAGCAATCTCTAAAGTGGAACCTTTTCTGTGTCAATTGACCAACATTTATCAAATTATGTTTGAGACTAGTAACGTAATATACCTCTGAGATTGTCTTCGTCCACCCTTGCTTGGTTAGAATGTGGAACACTCCTTGTCATCTACATCCATAGTCTTGTCAATCTCCAACTTTACCTCTATTTTCATTGATTGATCAAAATTTGCAACCAAATTCTTGTTGCGTGTCATGTGGTTACTGCAACCACTATCTAAGAGCCACACACTAACATAAGGTTGATGCATGGTATGGCAAGCTAGGAACAAGGAGTTAGTACTCTCTGTAGTGACATTAGCTCTCTGATTCCCTTGATCAACTATCTTTTTCCTGCAATCACGGGCACAGTGACCAAATTTATTGCAATAATAACATCTCACCTTTGATTTGTAAGCTCTTTGATTATTGCTGAATCTTATGTATTTGCTTCCACTTTCATGTTCATGCTCTTCTCATCCATCTCTTTGACCACCATATCTTCAGCCTCATCCTCTACCTCTCCATGTGCTTGCCTCGACCTCTGTCTCTTGAAATAGAAACTTGACTTTTGAAAGCAGTCTCTAAAGTGCATCGTACCAAATTGAAATTGACGTGTTAATTCACAAATCAAATCGAACCTGCAATTTTTTAATTTTTTTTCGGCACTACGGTCGGATTTGATAACTATGGTTTAATATGACATGTTATGCTCCAATCGAGACCCAATGATTGAGAAAGATGACTTGGAATGCATTCAAAATTCAATCACGGAAGGTCATGCTTGAAACCCAAGGTTGTATTTGATGATAAGTTAGATAATATCCTGCTCATGTAATTCAAACATACAACCAGAGAAGCGTCCACAGTATTTTATATAAGTAGGGGCTTATTTTGCTACAGCATTAATGCCTGATAGGTAGGAAATCCTCTTGCTAGGTAGGGCTTCTAGCAGGTGTCATTGCACAATAAATCAGAATGCCAATTGCCAAAATCCACAATATAATAGACTCGATTGAAGTCTGAAACCATGACATGAAGTGCCAAATGAAAGTCAAATAGACCAAAATAAATAATAAGATAAAAAAATAAGAATTATCGCAAAAGAAGTCTCCCACGCTACTAGAATCTACAAATACTATCAAGTTGAAAATGGGGAAGTGACTGCTAGAGCTGCAAGCTCTAACTCTAGCTCTAGAAAAAATCACCCTAACTAGTGAAAAACCTCGCCAATGTAGCTAAGATTATCATTTAAATTGTCAACCCACTCTCTTTTCAAGAACTATATGTCCGATCTCCATTTAGATGTCTAGAACACGAACAAAACCTAACCACCTTTATCCATTATCTAGAATGGCAAGCATGATTTAGGAAAAAGTAGGTAAAAGCTCCCCAAGTTTACTTCAAGTTTTCCATGCATTTGCCCCTCAATGTTGGGTTGTAAAAGTTCCCCTGGTTTACTTCAATTTTTCCATGCATTTGCCCCTCAATGTTGGAGAAACCGAGAAGAAATCTCACTTGCAGCAAGAGAAGGATCATAAGACAACATAAAAGTCATAAAAGGAATGTTTTCTAGATGGAGTCAATATAGAGTTGATAATCTTCCATGTTCATAAATTACGATAAAAGGAATCTTAAACTTGGTGCATGTGGAAGGTTGGCCATGTCATCTTTCTCTTAAATATTTTGCGGCGAAGTGGTGTAGCTGGCTCACCTCCAACCTCCAACCTCCAACCTCCAACCTCTGGTAAGTTACACATATCTGCATTTGAAAAAACATGGAACAAAATTCTTTTCCATGGAGTGTACTCTCAGTCCTCATTTTTACTATGGAAGATTATTAATCGTAAATAAATTTTTGTTACAATTACCATGGGGCAATACCATACCTTATCAATAGTGCGTGCCCAAAACTATAAATCACTTGTATGACATTCATATAACCATTTTTTAATTAATCAATTTAATTAAAAAATAAATAAAAGAACATAACTATTTTGGAGATAAATCTCACCCTTTCATTTGTATACACTCTTAAATATTCTAATTATTATATGGAGATTTAATCTTACCATCCACTAAATAATATTAATAATAAATAAAAAATGTAAATCTAAATAGACACATCTATTACCTTTATTTAATTTTAAATTATTTTGCTTTAACTTTATTTATATATATATATATATTAAAAATAATTATTTTAGTAATAAAGTGATTAGTAGAAAACAGTCAATTAGCGTTATGACATATCATGCAAATCATGTTCAAATCTCTCCTAGATCGAGTTAATACTATTCAGGTATTTTACTTTAAAACAAAAAATGATTGTTTTATGGGATAATTTTCCTATTAAATATGAATTATTTTTTCCCAGTGCTATTTTTGCTTTTTTTATTTGTCTAAACCAATATCGAAGTCGTGAATCCCTGAAATTTGATAACTAGTTTAATTTTGAAATTCCTACATTCTATAATAAACTCAACAAAATAGATAGTTGAGTTGAGTACGTTTATCAATATAAATTTTATTTATTTATTATACAATTAAATGATTGTGTTGGCAGCTAATTAAAAATGAAATAGGAAAATATTTTGAGCAAATAATCGTTAATATATAGTATATTTAAAAAGAAAAATTATAAAAATATGCATGTGAGTGTATGATGTGTTGGTTGAGGTGGTTGGCTTTCGCACTCCAGCTATGTTTGATTCCTGTGGGAGTTGCGTGATGCTTCAGCACATTTGTTTTGGTGATGACGTATGTGTTTCGGTGATGTCATAATTTTGCTCAATATATGATGTATGATGGTATCTGCTCGCTTCGGCGATATGTGTTGTATCATAATTCTTCAGCAGAGATACTCTCCCCACTGAAAAAAAACATATTTAAAAAAATATAAAATGTATATATTAATTTTTATTGGTTGTTTTGACCTATCATTGTATTAGTATATGTATATGAAATATGATTATATGCAGTAGTTCCAGTGATTAAGAGTAAGAGTATGTTTTCCAAATCTAAAAATTAGTAAGTTTATATTACACTGGTTTCATGGCTAAGGCTATTTTAGTAAAAATCAAATACCTACAAATCACCTAGTCTTAAGTTTGTAGATAATGTTAAAAACAATTTTAGCAATTTAAAGTCAGGCTAAGGTACGCTTTATTTTCTAACCTTATCTCGTTCCTCCTTATGGTTTAAAAGGGATTTGAAAGGATTTTCTCAAGGGAATTGAAGCACCTGTTGGTCGTAAAGACCTAAATCCGAGGGCTAGGGGGGTTGATGAGGTTAATAAGCTAAAGGGGTTGCCCATTAACCAACATGCACGGGTTGCAAAGATGAGTCAAACAGTGCTGATAGTTTGTACATGCCAAGGGCTATTAATTGAACCGTTTTCTGACCTATCTTGTGAGCCACTAATCTGAAGCATCCTTGACATAAATCCTTCGATGAATTATTTTTCAATGTATAAATACTCAAAAGGAAAAAACCCATAGATCGATTATTTTTCAGATTATAAATGTATTAAAAAGACAAAAGAAAAAAACTCTGGTTATATATAATTATTTAAAAAATAGATAACTTGAAATGTTATACATGAAAATTGTCTTTTTTTTCAAAAGCAGTGGCACGTCATACTTTTTAGATTTTTTAAGTTTTCTTAAACTTATAGATAATATAATTTAAAAAAAACTAACCTATTAATTTATTTGTATATATATTTTATTCGTTGAGTTCTTTTGACTAAATTTAAAATAAGAACATTTAATTAATTTTTTTGATATAAATTATTGGTAATTTTTTTTATAATATTTTTTAAATTTAATTTATTAAAAAAATTATAAATTAAAATTTCAAAGATATAATAAATAAGTAGTATACACTATTAGTTACATAAGATTGGTGGTTAAGTAACCATAATTGGAAATTAAAATATATATATGAAATAAGAAGTTTATAATATAATTAAAATAAAAAAAATAATAAAATTTAAATTGAAAAAAATTAAGTAATAGAAAAGTAAGGTTAAATAGTTAAATATTTATGTAATTTTTTAATTTTTAATTTTATATAAAACTTTTTAGTTTTTGTGATATGTTAAAAATTATTTTTTTAATAGATGAATATAATTGAAATCTTATTATGTTGGATAAGAAAAAAAAAGTAGATTGTTATATGTGTTGTTGAAGGTAGGTATAGAGTGGTCACAATATATATATATATTTTAGAATTTAACATAAATCTATATTAATTCTAGATCTTGTAAGCCTCTAGAGAGAGCAAGTCTCTAGAAAGAGAAAATATCTCAAGATGCAATTTAGACTTCAAAATAAATCTATTTTAATTTTAGAACTAGCAAGTCTCTAGAGAGATCAAATCTCTCAAGATGCAAACCTTTTTTTGAGTGAAAAACTTGAGGAAAGGTTTACACCTCAAGAGATTTAATTCCTCTTTATTATTGGTAAATTAGAAATTAAGATGGATCTACACTATTGTTTAGAGAAATACTAATAAAATGTTTTAACCATAATGTTTGAAATATTTTATTTATGATTCACATTCTTTACATTAAAATGTTGATGATGATGATGATGGTTAATTTCCATTGAGATCAAGCTTTGGTCTATCGGACCTAAAGAGGCGAATTATTTAGTATAATTGAAAACATATATGTAAACATTTTTTATAAATTTTATTGGACCTTATCTTGAAGGTATTTGCACACTACAATGCCATGTGATAATTGCCTCAATTTGCAATTTTTTTTTTCTTTTTCTTTTTCTTTGTATCATAATTTCTAGATGTAGTTTCAATATTTATGCCATGAACAGGATGTAAATAAATATACTTACCAAGAGTTGTTGTATACCATTATTTATGTGTTCTCCAGCAATTTAATAAGTAGGAGTAAAAATGTAAATGTGCAGAATACCATAATTTCTAGATGTAGTTGCAATATTTATGCCATGAACAAGATGTAAATAAATACACTTACCAATAGTTGTTTTCTACCATTATTTATGTGTTTTCTAGCAATTTAATAAGTAGGATTGAAAATGTAAATGTGCAGAATTACTAGTGATCACTACCCATCAAAATTTATGCATGTCCTTGCCTCAAACAATTAATTTTTCTACTTCATATATCAATTTGCAAGTTTTTTGAAAGCATAATTTCCACTTCAATGGTAAAGACTAAGGTGCCTTGTAGCACTTTTTTGATACACATATTGAAATATTTTATTTGCTGAAATATTACATCTAAATTGAGTATAGAAAGATGGTAAAACTTGTCAATTGAGATTATCCTCAGTGGTTGGGCTGAAAAAATGGAATTCTCCCTGCTAGGGTTCAATTGTGGCAAGTAACGTGATTGATGTTGAGAAAATAAAAAAAATAATATATTAAATAATTGAATATCTACATCTTTTTATTATATTAAAATATAGGTTTTGTATGGAGATAATTGTAGAAGCATTTCGTATAGCTATTTTTTGTATGGAGATAATTGAAGGAGCATTTTCTATAGTTCCATATTGAAAGTCATATATGTTTTGTGGTTTTTCACGAAGCTCCGAGGCCCAATATTTTTGTGGATCAAGAAGCTTTTGCCGATGATGTTTTTTTCCAAATAAAGGGTTAGTATGTAGATTTAAAGGGTTTTATAAACATTTTCTGATCTACACAAGTGGATCTTTGATTCATGGAAAACTTATTATCAGAGGATCTGGTAATTTATCCTACGACTATGGTTTTCCTTGTTGTTTTTTTTTTGACAATGTTGAGGACAAGAAGAAAAATTGTGATTTCGGTCCTTGGTTTTTGGGAAGCAGTGGCATTTTTTGTATCCCTGGACTCCCACCTTTGATCTAGTATCAACATATATTTCCTCAACTCTTATTTGGCTTAGGATATCAAATGTTACGATACATTTCATTTTTGGAATCTCTCAACGTTATCCTCTATTTAAAATGTGTTTAGGAAGTTTTATTGCTACAGTGCAACAAGAAAAATGTATTATAAAAATACCTATGCATGAATTTGTGTGGAGATGGATTTCAACAAGGGTTTTCCTATTGAAATTAATCTGTCACGCCCATATTATGTGGGGAGTCAGAAGACCGATTATGTAAATGTATATTTTCATTGCAAAGCATGCTATGAATCTGGGCACATACTCAAAAACTGGGAAAAGTATTTGCAAAACAATAATTCCCTGAAAAATTACCAGATATTTATATGGTGGGAGGGAGTGCAGTACAATAATTACATGATATATAAGGAAAATGAATTGAGGATAAGGGAGAGGAAAAGGAAATTCACAAAGAAAGTACTAATAAAGAGGATTTTTCGAAGCAATTGGCAATCATTTAGGAAGAAGTGCATGGGGACCCTTCGGATTCAGCAGTAATGCAAGAACAAATTCTAGTGAAAGATGAACATCCCCCTGAATCCCCAAGTAAAATTTCTAGAAAAGTAATTTCTTGGGCACATTAGGCAGATCAGGAAGATATGAAAAATAACAAGGTTCACGCATCAAAAGATTCACTGCATACAACAGAAACTGCAAATTGGAATAAATTTAGGAAGAAAGAGAAAAATATTTTGCCAAGAAAAACCATACGTTTGTCTAAATTAAAGTAGTATAGAATGGAGCGTAAATGCATACTAATTTTAAGAGTTCTTTGGAAAATTTTCAGTTGTAAAAGGTTAAATTTTGTTGTTTTATGGGGTGATCATTTGAGGGTTTGGATTGATCCTTTGTGCTCATTCTCAAACCAAAAAAGAATATGACACTACTGAAAAAATATAACAGTTATAAGTCCCAACTAATTATTTTAATAAAATTCTCATACACATTTCTTTGAAAAAAAACAATAAAAATATAAAATTTCTAATTTATCAATCTAAAACTTTAAAGTGTTATGAAAAATATTTAATCAAAATACATACTAGTATAAAGTAAAATGAAAACTAGTGGTCATGTATCTCTCATATACCTTATATAATGCAAATATAAGTGCAAAAGATTCTCATAGTTACCTATTACAAATATTTTGATTTATTAGTGATGGGTTATTCAAAGTGGAATGCTAAATAGTTATTAAGACATTTAAAAATTGTGATATTGTATTGCATTACATGGCTTAAATGCAATATAAATGTAAGAGTGGTTCTTCTATTTTAAAAATTGAAGTAGTAGTGAATACATAAATTATGTGGCATATAGTACTATTTTAACATTCCAAAGTATAATGGAATTAAAACAATTAATTTTATATGTTTATTAAAAAAATGGTTAGAGCATGTCTTTTAAGAGTTTAAAGAGTTAATTAGTTATCGATTAAGATATAATACTTTTTTATTCTTTGACAAGTCTTATCCTTTTCACCACTATTGCTAATAAAAAATGTAACATATTTGAAGTCAAACTCATGTACTCAATAACTATTTTAGAGCCCATACAGTTATAAATTCGCTCCATTCTATTATAAAACTCATAATGCAATGGATTTTAGCTAAATTTAGACACTAGAAAATATAAAACAAAAACGTGTAGTTAAACTACTCTCTTTTATATATAATTTAAATTATTTATTAGATATTAGATGATAATATAATATTATTAATTAAATATTAAATTTGAATATTACTAATTATTAGCTTATTATTAAAAAAAATTATTAAAATAAAATATACAAAAAGCGCATATATATATATATATATATATATATATATATATATATATATATATATATATATATTATATATAATATATAATAAAATTTGCATTTGGGGCAAACCAAATACATCACGAGAATCATGATAATGCATGTTTATCTACATATATGATACAAAAAATGATTCCTATTAAACCTATAATGTCAAAAATGCTAGTTAAACCTATCACATTTATTAGGCCATTAGAATATATACACTTTCAAAAGGACCCCCAAAAACTAACACAAATTATATTCAATATAGATTATTCTTGATGAGGAAACAAAAATTCTATGACTATAATGATCCCTCTTGAATCACTAATGAAATATGATTATTAAGTATGCATACAAGACATGATAGCTACAGACACATGCATCACTTGTATTTCTCTAATATACACACTAATTGATTATAAAAAAATGTCTAAGTATAAGATAAATAACTTGATTGTTTAATTATTAATTAATAGCTAATTATCAAAAATATAATAAAGTATATTAATTTAATATTCATTTATTAAATTTAATTAAATAATAAACTATTATCGTAATAAGATAAGGTTATAGGTCATAAGCGAAATACGAGAGACCTAACGACTCTGAAAAACACTAGTAACCAACTAGAAATAGATTAACCATAAATAAAAGTCATACCATGAATACTTATTTTCTTTAAAAGGGGCGGTGAACCATCTTAAATAAATGAATGAGAATTTAAAACACCTCTAATAAATAGATATTTTATTCGAAGAAACTCGTAACCGAGTCAAGAGCTCATTAATATAGATTTAAATAGAATAAAAGGTGGCATACTAGGTTGTTAAAATATAAATTTTGTGGATAAGGTCGAGTTTGGTGGTTTCTTTGGTGGGAAGAAACCTTCCCTTTATAGGGAATCAAATTGGAGAAGAAGGGGGTTTATTTTTGGGACGAGGAAGATTGAGGAAGATTGAGAAATTTCAGGAGAGAAACATTGTCACTTGAAAAAATTTGAGGGACAAGCTTTGGGGTTCAGGAATTGACTAAAGGCTTATGAGACTTGGGTGTTTTCCTTGGAGTTTTGGGCACATGGATTGAAATACTTCAACCTTGAAGTCTTTTGGGCGTAAGAGTTGAAGAGGTTTATCTTAGATAGGCAGGGAGGAATTGGTCAGTTTGGTTGGAGAATCATAGGGCCCAGATTCGCTCATGGAGTGACATAATCTAGGGATCAACATTGTATGGGAAAACTATGTATGTGCATAAGTTAATTTGGTATGTTTATTTTTGAACATGATTTGTATAAAACATGTTGATAAAAGTTAACTTAAGAGTAGGTCTTATACTGGCCTAAGCTAGTTTCTACATCTTATACTAGAAAATACAAATTTTCTAGATGTGGTTGAGGAGAGTTCACTAACATATTTTTCAATGAAGTTGTTGGGCTTCAATGTACAATAGATGCTTGAAGATATTTCTCTTTGTAGTAGATGGTAATAAGCTCATTATCATATTTTTGATGTGAAGTATGATGTTCAATAAGTATCTACATTGTAGTTGTTATATTGGAAATTAGTTGATTATTATTTACTACAAAGAAATAATTTGTTGTTGCAATTTTTTCACCTAGAACTTACAAGGATCATCCATGACTACATATATGTTGTAGATTCCTAAAACCACTTCAAGGCAACCCCAATTAAAAACGATACCAATAGTAACTAGGGATAAACCCACCCTTCTTGTTAAGAACTTAATTTTCCAAATTGAAATGATTGAAAAGAATAGAGCACTAATGATTCAATTATTTGATAGCGTTACCTCCACTGCTAAAATCAAAAGTGAAGGGATCCCACTTCATAATTATCTAAGGAGACAAATGATAATTATTACAAATATTGAAAGCAACAACATTACCATAGAAATACCCCAGGGACCAATATGAAGAAACATGATTTGACTCAAAACAACAAAAAAATTGACATTTTTTTATCCACCCAATATATGAAAGCAGTCATGTGCTTACCATATATGCCTAAATCATCTATTCATACAATTTTTCACCACAAATAGAATGGTACATGTGTTAGGGGTTTGTGAGATACTCCACTTACTCCCTTGTAGAATTTAAAAGATGAATAACTCAAATGCCATATCTCAGAATTTCAACTTTCTCCTTGCAATCAACAATGTGACATAAAAAATGTTTTGACCCAGAACAAATATCTTCATCTCTCCTTTCAGTCTCCACAACTTAATACTCTAAGTCCTACGATGTTGAAACTAAGTAAAAGAGAAAACTCAATTGTGCGATAAATAAAAAAAAATCTAAAGACATCGAATTTAGGAAAGATCATCTACTTCCCACACTAAACAAATTCATGAGCTTAGTGGAGTATGCTCCACATGCCACAAATAACTTCTCAAAAAAAGCAATTTCCATTCTCTTCTTGACACTCCTACACTTGACTTTTAAGTGAATTATTTCTATTAAATATCCACCATACAAAGACCAAATAATGTTATCCCTTATATAACCCACTCCTCACCCACTCCTCATGTTGTAAATCCATAAAACCAAGGGCATACCAAGATTTAGAGATGCCATACCAATTGCATTCATAATGCAACATGACCCCAATTCAATTTCCTTCTTCTTTCGATCCAACAAAATACAAATCCTCGTTAAAGTACATATGCCTCTCCTTCCACCTTCCAAGCACATCAAAATAACCTCTACCCCATAATTGAAATTGCCTCCATAACTAAATTGGATTCGACATGAGTGAGATTGATTCACACAAGGCCTCATTAACCATCCACTGATGTTACTCCTTGCACTCATAGGTATGAGGAAGTGATGAGGGGGTCCTCATATGAAATGTAAATAAAACTATGAAATTGCATGCATTAAAGCCTTTTTCTCTTGCCACATTTCACTTTCCCTTATGAGAAAATTTGGCCTTCAAAGAAATTATAATAAATATTTTCATTCTTTTAATAAATATTTTCATTCCTTTTGATCAAGGAGGATAGAAAATGTGCATTTCTTATTGACACATAATTCATTGAGTTTCAAATGAAACCCCTAGTTATTCATAACATCTAAATTAATATTAATGGCTCTTAGAATGTAAGACATATTTAATTAAAATTGGAATTTTTTTTACTACAAAAGCATTACTAGAATTGAGTTTTATGGCTGCTTTACTTTACGAGGCTTTGGGTTGACGATGAATGGGTACACTATTAAGGCACTCTTTGTGATAGGTCACCGGTTCAAATCCGACGTGGGTCTAGCCTACAAAAAAAGAGTTTTATGGTTATTTTGAAATTCTAGATCCACTATGGAAAATTTTTGAAATTGTGAAATATGGGGTCACACCATGCATATTCTTTAAAACATTCCATTGTGTATTTTCATAAGGGAGGATATTCACAATAATAGAATTAAGAACAAGCATTGATTCTTTAAGAACATGTAAGGAATATATGTTTAAATAGGCTTCGATACAATGCATTATTTAACAAAAAAATATTGTACCGTAATTAAACTTTATTTCTTTATTTCCTCCAAACAAAAACTAAGCCTTTGGACCTCCTACCCCTGAAATTTATGTATTATTAATAACCATAACTCTTACCATTTTAAATATTAAAAATAACTAAAATAGAAATTTCACTTGAAATAATTTTAAATTTCAATATTTTAACTTATAAAATTATAATAATTTTATAATATTTTTCCTGCCTTTTTAATCAAAATACCATTATATCTTCTTTCCCAAAACAATAAAATAAATATCCTAAAAATCCAAAGTCTTCTCTCAAAATGCAATATTTTCCAACCAAACCTTATTCATGAGTGCTATGTGTGTCACAATATATATTAGAATCCCTCTCTCCTCATATTTATATATTATTAATAATCATCTCTTATCGATTTAAATATTTTTTTTTATTTGTCAAGTTGTCTATGATCCTCCAGGCTTAATTTGTGGCTTGAAGAGTTGTGACCCAGGGGAGTCTAATCCATCAGACTTACCTAGGGATTGCACTCGGCCTAGGCCACACCAGCCCTAAGTTGATTTTATTTTTTTAGTAGATCTCCTCCCCTATCATAAGGCATAACCACCCCTTGTGAGATTTTATCCTAGGTCGCCCTACTAACTAAGCCCATCCTCAACTAGTTACACTAGTAAAACTTGACTCTTATCAATTTAAATATTAAAAAAATAAAAAAATTCAATATAATTAATTATTAATTTTCACTATTTTAATTTATAAAATATAAAATCTTTTTCATGCCCTTTTTGAACCAAAACACCGCATTTTTTGATATCCGCTTTCATGGAACACTAAACTGAATCTTCTAAAAAAGTAATGTATTCCCAACACAACTTTATTCATGACTGTTTTGCGTGTCACAGTATATGGTACAATTCCCCCACCTAGCACAGTAAAGTGTTCCCATATTTTTTTACAATGGGCAGTTAAATATATCGTTGATTTTCCGTATCAGGTCAACAATGAACATCATTTCAGTTGAAGTCAGCTGGGAGACAACAAAGTATTGTGTATTCAACATAATTGGTCTGAGTCGATCATATCATGGGGTTGACACTGTGGAACACCGAATCTCTCCTTTAGAGAGTGGTTCCATTGTTGGAGCATCTCCATAGAAGGATTTCCAAACAACCAAATAATGTATCTATAATTTGACTAACAAGGTGCTCTCAATCGTTCGATTGAATAAGTAGAAATTAATTGATTATTTAAAGGACAAGTAGAAGGTGTAACGGTGAGAGACACTAGTAGTTATTTATATACTTTTTAAAATAAAATTTACTTAATAGATTATAGCTTTTGAAAAAAATAGAAGATATTTTTGAATTACCACATGTATATAAAATTTGGATTATGTATTAAAAATTATTATTTTTGTTAAAGGATAGCCTTTTAAAAAAAAGAAATAGCTTAAATTGTTTGTTTTCAAGCCCGTAAAAATAAGAAAGAAATATACAATAAACAGATTCTGAATACACAATAAGATACACAAAAAGATTACATAGTAAAACCCTGACAGTGTGTGAAGGAAATTTCCACGAGGAAAGGGATTGGAATTCTTATTGGTCCAAGTCAAAAAATAACTCTCCAAACATTACATAAAGCCTCTTGAGAAATCACCAATTTAATATGGACAATTTCGTTATGTAACTTCCTATAGTTACAAAACTGGCTGAGCAATAACTCAGTTTTACTAATTACATCAATACATTTAATGATAAGTTGTTCCCATTTCTAACAATCTACACCTTGACAAAAATTTTCCTAATCCCTTGCCCTTGCCCAATCATCACTTTTTCTATAAGCCAAGAGAAGCCAAACACCATTGTAGCTTCTTTACTAAAACTGGCTTCGTGAATATGTATGCACGATTCCCTTGTGTATGGACCTTCTTGAGAGCTACTTTTCAGCTATTTATCACATGTATTACAAAATGGTATCTAACATCAATGGGCTTACTCTTGCTATGATAAGCCGAATTTGTAGCCAAGTGAATAACACTTCAAATTTCACAAAATATATTCACTTTCTCCTACATCCTTCCAAGCTCATCAAGTAGACCTTTTAACCAAATTTCTTATTTAGTCTGAAGCAACTATATACTCTACTTTAATAGTGGACAAAGCAATTGTTTCTTGAAGCTTTGACATCTAGATAATTGCTCCACCTGTAAGAGTAAAGACATATCTTATAGTAGATATCCTCTTGTCCAAATTACATGCATAATCAGTGTCCACATATCTGCAGACTCAACCTTCACTACCATTAAAGATGATACAATGGTCACTTGTGCCTCTTAAATACGAAGCACCCATTTCACTGCTTGCCAATGTTCTTCTCCCAGATTTTTCATGAACGTGCTGACAACTCCAACTGCATGTGAAATGTCAGGTCTCGTAGATACCATCGCACATTAAGTTTCCTACCACATTTTCATATGGAACATGAGACATATACTTATTTTCTTCATCAATTCTAGGAATCAAACCCGAAGAAATCTTAAAATGGGAAGCTAAAGGAACAATGACAGGTATCACATTGTCTATACTAGACTTTGCAAGTACTTTATCCACATACTTCTACTGTGATAACCAGAGATTTCCATTTTTTATGTCTCTGTGTATCTCCATGTCCAAGGTATGTTTTGCATCTCCAATATCCTTCATATCAAATGTCCTAGAAAGTTGAGCCTTTAACTTGTTGATCTCTTCCATGATTTTTCTTGCAATTAACATATCGTCAACATATAATACCAAGATAATGAATATGACATTGAAACTCTTAAAATACACACAATGGTCATACTCACTTCTAGTGATGTTCTCGCTCGCCAAGAACGAGTCAAACTTCTTGTACCACTCCCTAGGAATTTGCCTCAGGCCATACAATGATTTCCTGAGCTTGCAAACTAATCTTTTGTTGCGACTTTGTACAAAAACTTCTGGTTGTTCCATATAATTCTCTTCATCCAAATCTTCATGAAGAAAAGTTGTTTTAACATCTAACTGTTCTAACTCAAGTTCAAGTAATGCAGTTAATACTAACACAATTTGAATAGAAACAAGTTTTATGACTGGTGAAAAGATCTCATGAAAGCCAATACCTTGAACCTGAGAATACCTTTTTGGTACGGGTCTTTCCTTATACCTTTCAATACTTCCATAAACATTTCTCTTCAATTTGAAGACCCATTTGCATCTAACAACACTTCTCCCTTCAGGAAGTTCTATAAGATCCCAGGTTTTCTTTGGCTAAGAAATCCATTTCTTTGTCCATAACCTTTTTCCATTTTCATTATCTGCATCATCCATTGCTTCTTAAGAACAATAAATTTCCCCATCTTCAGTAATCAATGCAATAGATGAAGCAGAATCTTCAGACCTTTTGGGTGTTCTTATTTCCCTTGTAGACCTCCTTAGAGCGACTGGTTCCTGAACTTTTACAATTTCCTTTGCATCTTCATTTTATTCAAAAGTCTATTATTTTTTTTTTTATTTTTCGAAAAAGGCTAAGTCTCCAACTGAATTTGTTGATTTGACGATACTTGTTTCTATTCAACTTCTCCAACATCGGATTTTAGAAGAGAAGATTCATCAAATGTTACATCTCTATTAATAACTATCTTACATTAATAAGGATCACACAAATTGTATCCTTTCACCACATAGTCATACCCAACAAATACATAACATTTTTCTTTTGGGACTAACATTGAATGTTGGTTCTTTGGGATAAGAGTATAGGCATCAAAACAAAAAATTCTTAAATGTGAATAATCAAAAGACTGGCTCAACCAAATGTCTATAGGAATTTTACAATTAATGGCAATTTCAGGTGATCTATTTACCAAATAACAAGAAATAGATACTGATTCTTCCCACAACTCCTTCTGCAGGTTAGCATTGCAGATCATGCTTCTGGCTCTTTCTATAAGAGTCTGATTCATACGTTCAACAACACCATTTTGTTGAGGAGTATAAATAGCACTTTTATGTCTAACAATCCCTTCATCCTTGCAATATTGTTCAAATTATAAATAAGGAAATTCACCACCATTATCAGTTCTTAAACATTTAATTGATTTTCCTGTTTTCTTTTCTACCATAGCTTTAAATTGTTTAAAAAAATTAAATACATCAGCTTTTCTTTTCAACATATAGACCCAAACTTTCCTGGAGTAATCATTAATACATGTTAAGAAGTATAATGCACCTCCATAAGATACAATAGGAGATGGTCCTAAG
Organism: Pinus taeda; assembly: GCA_000404065.3. Lineage (NCBI taxonomy): Eukaryota > Viridiplantae > Streptophyta > Pinopsida > Pinales > Pinaceae > Pinus > Pinus taeda. Next base: position 19,061 of record APFE030454031.1, on the reverse strand, counting down.
AAATTAGAATCAATATCGTCCAAAATTCCTTTACTATTACGACTTCGTATTTAAAATTATGTTTACATTGTTTTCCATATACACAATGTTTTCAAAAGTCCAAACTCAAGGATTTCAAATTAGGAAGTGATTTTTGATTCATCAGTACCTAAAGGCCCTTCTCACTCATGTGACCCAGCCGCTGATTCCATAGGTGAGTATCTTCTTCCTCCTTCTCAGATACAGTCATTGCCTCCCTGACTTAAGTACTTTGTTTGAGTCTGTAAAGATTTATTTTCTTCTCTGCCTTCATAACAACCAGAGTGCCCTTTGAAACTTTTAGTTCTTCATTTTTACCTGTAAACTCGTAACCTTCTGAGTCCAATACTCCCAAGAAATCAAATTATTTCTCAACTCATGTACATGTCTAACATTAGTGAGTGTTCTAATTGTATCATCGCACATTTTAATTCTGACATTTCCCATCCCAACAATTTGACAAGATACATTATTACCCATGAACATAGAACTACCATTCACAACTTGATATGAAGTGAACCAATTTCTGTGTCGATTCATGTGTTGAGAAGCACTAGAATCTAACATCAATTTTCATAATGCCAAGAAACATTGCAAACATACATAGCTTCATCTATCATACCTAATTTAGCAGATAAAGCTTCATTAATCATACCTGACTCAACTTGATTTTCTTCCTTCTTTGGGTTTTCAACGGACTCCTTTCTTTTCCAAAAATCTTTCCTAAGAGGCCCTATTTTGTTACAATACCAACATTTGACTTTACACTTCTTTCCTTTTGATTTTTATCTGGAAAAACTTCTTTCTTTCTCCCCGCTTTCCTTGGACTAGCCTCTGGCTACCACAGCTTCTCACGCAGATGTTTCAATGCTAGACTCCCTTCGTACTTGTACAAATAACAAATCTCCCACAACATAATTAAATTCTAAAATTTCGGTTGTGCTCAAAGTAATAGATGTGAGAAAGTGATCCCAAGACTCGAGCAAGGAACATAACAAGGTAATATCTTTATCTTCTTCTACAAAATTAACATTCATATCCGACAACTGGAAAATAAGTGTATTAAATAAATTTAGAGTATAATTTTAGTACCCTCTTTCATCCAGAGGCTATACAAATTCCTCTTCAAATAAATTCTGTTAGTTAAATATTTGGTCATATACAATGTTTCCATTTTTACCAACAAACCTACTGTTGCGGTTTCTTCAATAATATTGAAGAGAACTTCATCTAAAGGGCACAACCTAATAATACTTAGAGCTCAGACCTCCCAATCTAAATTTTTCATGCTAGCGGGTTTCCTTTTAACACAGTCTAATTCTTTGTGCAGCCCCTGTTACACCAGCAAATCTCGTACCTTTAGTTTCCGCAATGCAAAATTCTTACAGGTGAACTTCTCCATCTCAAACTTGGAATTAGTCATTTTAGCCATTTGTTCCTACATGGGCTCTTTTAAAAAAAAAAAACCTTTATTAATGACTGAGTTCCTTCAATAAATTATGTTGGATTTGTTTTTTGCTTACTTTCACTACGGTTTCTTTTAATTTTTTCTTTCAGCTAAGGTCTTCAAATGCTTCTTTCTTTTTAGAATTTCCAAATAATTTTTCTTCTTAAAGAGGAAAAAACTACTTCCCCTTCCCTTCTACAGAAATTCACACCTAAAATTTTTCCTTTAGAAACACTACTTCAATCTCACTATTTGTTCACAACAATTCTTCAACAAATTTATTTTTGTAAACAATATAAAATATACCTATTCTTTGTGCAAACCAAGGCTACGGTTTTAAAAATGAATCTGCGTCCTTTAGTGACTACGTCAGCCCGTTTCCATATATTTAAAAATTATATAACTCTTTCATAGTGTGGCCCTTTTCCTTTATTCATTCAATGGCAACAATGGGTCTATCTCTCCAAATTGGCACTCGTCATTCTTTTTTCAATCAATGGTAGTAGCAGGGTTGTCACTCCAAATTGACGCTCGATTTTCTAGAAGAATTCATTTAACTTAACCTTACTCGAAGAATGTGTCTCTGCTTTGGCTCATTAGCATATAGGAATAATACTTCTTAATTCCTACGATGGATTCCTCCTTCGCTCCAGACTTTCTTCTACACATGTCAGCGGCTTAGTTGACTTTTGGTGGCTTGATTTTCAGTTCTTCTTATATGGGTGTCTCCCTTATTCTCTATCTCTTTTTGCCCAACTATTCAAGTTGTGATCTCTCATTTCAACCAGCAGTGGTTCTCTCTAATTGCTAGCTTCAATCAACAACGGTTCTCTTTAATTGTTGGCTTCACCTTAAATCGACATCACGGTAAGTAGATAGACTCCTCAAGAAGCTCACAACCAAGCTCTACTACCACTTGTTGGTTTTCAAGCCCGTAAAAATAAGAAATAAGTATACAATAAATAGAAACAAAAGACACAACAAGAGACACAAAGAAAATTACATGGAAAAATCTTGATAGTGTGTAAAGGAAACCTCCATAGAGGAAGGAATTGGAATTCTTATTGTTCTAGGTCAAAACATGAGTCCAAACATCACATCAAGCCTATCGGGCAATCAACAATTTAATATGGACTATTTCATTACATAACTTCCTATAATTACAAAATCGACGAAACGATAACTCAGTTTTATTAATTACATCAATACATTTAATGATAATTTGTTGTTGTTTCTAACATAAACATCGTAGAGTTATTCACTCACTTTAGAGTGTAGACATCAAAAATCAACACATCGTCATAATAATTCTACCTCTTTGGTCTGCATAATAATCATTATGCTCAACCATCTAAGAAAAACTCAACTGACACAAACACCAACATAGATATATGTATATGTATGTATTCATGGGCTTGGAATATTATTTTGTTTGGCTAAAAGGTAGTCTTCCTCAAATGTAAGGAACCACGTTAATGGTTGAAGACCCCAAACATCTTGCAAGAGTAAAATTCCACAAGCAATAATTCTAGGTTGTATGGATTTCCCCTTAGTAACATTATATGACAATCAATGGATTTTGTTACAAATAATTGAATATTCTGTTACAACGGATTTTTCCACTTTCATATCTATATATATATATATATATATATATATATTATAATATATATTATATATGATTTTTATAAAACTAGAGTAAATGTGTTTTATTTAAAATAATTAATTAAAAATTAAATTTATCGATAAAAAACTAATTCCAATATATTGCGGCATAAAAAAATATAACTAGCACACCCATATAAATTAAATGGCTATGATAATAGGCATCAACTCATATTACACACCAAAACACTTACTCCATAGTAAATCTCACATTACTAGAATTTAAAAAATCATAAAAGCTAACTAAGTTATAACTTTGATTATTATTATTCTTATTATTAATATATAAGTTAAACATATATATATTTGAAAAAACATGGAACACAATTATTTTCCTCCAAGATTTAGTCAAAGTTTATCATAGAGATTCTTAATTTGTAAGTAGGCTTTGTTACAATACCATCTGACAATATCATGGCTTATCTACCACATGCCCAAATAACTATAATTTTCTTCATATAACCAGTTTTAAATTTATCAGGAAAAAATGACAGATAAAACCCGACCTTTCATTTGTGTATACTACTAAAAATATTCTAAAATATTCTATAGAAATTTGATACCAACCACCCACTTAATAATTATTGATTATTAAATTAAAATGATGAAAACATACTATATAAAAAAAACCTCTAATATTTTTAATTAATTCTAATTATTTTGTTTAAACTTTATAACATTAAAATTAAAAATATCTAACTTTTAATAACATATTGAAAACTAAATTTAACCAAATAACTTTTAATAAGATACGTTAAAAGAAAATTATTTACTTAAAAATAAGTAGGAAATTAACCACTAACTATAAATTTATCTATAATAAAATAAATAATTATTTTGTATTTTAATAATAAAATAAATTTTGAATCTTAATTTCATACGATATTCAATTAAGGCATTTAGAATTTAGAACTTTATAACACTATTCTATTTTATGATGAAAATACAATATTTCATCATTAAAATTCAAATTTAAAATTTAAAAATGAATTCAATCCATTAAAATACTTATAAAGTAGAATCCAACATACTAAAGAACAGACCATTAAAAGATTTCCAATTTCTAATTCGAAGTAAATCCAAAAACCTAATCCCAAAGAAAAGAAAAAAAAAAAACCAATTAAACTACAATTATTGTTGAATTTGCCTCTTATCTCTAAACTTAAAAAGAAAATTAAACTATTGACTTTCAAATTATCTTTCCAAGTCAAGATAATACTCTCTCGTTTAAAACCATTAAATATTAAAATTGCACAAGTCCCAACATAAAATATTGTAACAGCTTCCAATGCAAAATCACTACTCTGACACCATTAGATATTAAAAATCGGACAAGTGCCACATAATATATTGAAATTCTGTCGATATGTGAAGATACTTTGATTTTTGCTGTTGACTTTTAAGCTCCTTGTTTCCAATTCTCGTATGCATTATCCTGGCTTTCAGCACATCTTATTATACGTTGCACATGCATTGCATTAGCCGGCCAAACCATATCATGAAGATGAATCCCGCGCTCTGCCCTCATGCCACTCTCCAACCCAAACCCACTCCCAAAACTTGCATACAAACCAAGATATTTTGTGTATTCTATATGAGATCTCCACAACAGATATCATCCTCCGCTTTCATGGGCACTCTAGACAAAATTTTATACAATCACCGATATTTGTAAACAGTTTAATATGACATGTTATATTGGGAATGAATATCAGACTAAACGATTGAGAAGGAGAACTTGGAATGCATTCAAAATTCAATCATAGAAGGTCATGGTTGAAAGCCAATTTTGTATTTGATGACAAGTATCATGCTCAGGCAATCTGGACTTACAAGAAGAGAAACGTCCAGAGTGCTTTTATGAGCAGGGATTTATTTCACTACAGCATTAATGCCTGACAGACAGCTTAAAAATCGACTAATATATATATTGCCTACACTGTCAACAAAACAAGTGTGTAAATTGCTGATCAGACTGCAACTGATCATAAGAAAGAAAAAGGAAAACAGATTGTTCAAGCATAAGAGCACATTCCATATATACATTTATCCTTGTAGCTGCAGGTGACACCGCATCTCCCACAGTTTTCCCGATCGTAGGCGACATTGTGGCATTTCCCGTTACAGCACGCATGTCCGAAGCCACAGACGTTGCCACAGGTCCCGCAGTTGTAGCGGTCTGTGAATACGTTCACACAGCGGTGTTTGCAACAGAGTGATTTCACAGAGCCTTTACTGTAGAGCGCCGCCTTCTGGCATATTCTGTTATTGTGGCTGCATTTCACGCTTTTGGATTTGTCTGCAAGAAACTGGCTTGTTGCAACCTTCTGATCACCATTTCCATCTGCCTGCGGCACGGTTGCAGCCATTACTACCAATATCAGTACTGCAATTGCAATTTCACCAAGATTGGCCATTTTCTTCGAAGCAGCTCCCATGATTCGAGATCAAGAACTAGTGTATGAGATCTCTTAGCCTAGTGGAAAGTTGAAACTATGTTCAGGAGACTGAAATAGCTGCTGCTACCAGTTTCCTCTCGTGGCAGAGGGACCTCTCTAACCGCATTGAAACGGTAAATGATTGGGTGGTCGTTTAATATGCACACGGGAAGGCATAATACCGTATACGTCCTCTGGCAATGATTTGCTGGATGCCAGCGAGTTGCTTGGAATTTACGTGCTTTTTGTCTCTTTTCCTAATATCTTATTGTTGGTGAAATTTAATGGGAGGCGAGATGTATGACGGAGGCAGCTGCAGAACATTGCGTTACTTCCACATCAATACAGATACATGCTTCCTGGAATGTATGGTATTCGTTGTCTTTTAATCCGTTGACGAAAACAAACATCCAAAGCGGGTCAAATGGGAAGTTCAAACAACTTGCTTGTTTTAATTATTGAGGAGAAGATCGTGCCATGGCTAAAAGTTGGGTGGAAGCTCAAACAATTTGCAATTTTATTTTGCTTACTTGCCATATACATATGTATATAAAAACATAGTTTACATCTTGTAGCCTTTTTCTTTTGCTTTATTTCCATATACACATGTATATAAAAGTAGAAAATAAAGAGAGGAAAGACTTCCAGAGAAAGTTGAAACTGTTAAACAAAGGTATCACGAAATTGGTAAGAGCAACTTAAAAGGATTGGTTAAATTCGAGTAAATTCACTCCAATCTGGAGTAATGCCATATAGAACAAGGAATTAAACCTTTGGGCCAAACATTTCTTCCCCAAACCAAGTAATTGCTGAGAGAAAGTAACCTAAACAAAAATATTTACATTAACTGTTTTTTTTTACTGGCTTGCGGTGGTTCACCGAAGTAGAGGAATCTAAACACAAGACCAACCTCAAGCTAACTGTAGCTCTAGAAGATAAGAACCTCCACGACTTATAGCCAGCCCGAAATAAGAAATGGAAAATTATAAAATGCGGGTCAAAACCACTCATAATAAACACAGAATGTATTGCATGGTGGAGATAAAACACGGGTCAAACCCCAGACTAATATCAGAACTGAACTCAATAATACAAGACAGAACTCATCAAGAAATTAAACATATTTCATGCAGAATGCTAACTGTTACATGAAATTTATGAAAACAGTGAAATATTAAACCGAACCATGATAACTTGTATTAAAATAGAAAAAGAGTTCATATCAGTGTTTTAAAATTGTCTTCGATACAAATTCAATTAGCTTTATCCCAACAAAGCTTCACAGTAAAATCGGCAAAGCCCTCTAAAAGATAACCCTCAATATCAAACTTCTGATAAGATAATTGTAACACATTTACATCAACAGAAGCTCTCCACAAAGGGGCACGATTAACCACATACACAGAAAACTAGCTAAGAAAGAGATGATATCAAGAACTGTGCTTGGTGAAACAACGTAAAGACTGTAGGCATAAACCATACAATAGGTAAACCATGTAAGCATGAGAGACAAAACTAGTGAATTCATACCTTGTCCTAACTAAGAGCTATCAGTGGTAGCACCTCCAGAAGTAAGCTCTTTCACATACCTAAAAAAATAACGTTGGGCAAGTTGAAAAGCCATGATAGAGCTCTAGGAGGAGCGCCTTATATAACCTTCTCGAACAACAAGGTGCCTTTGGAGAAACCAGTAAATAAAAACAAGGAAAATGTTACCATTGTCCAACATATATTTAAGAAAGACAAAATAATAATATATAGGAAAAACCCACCAGAGGATCACCTGTACCTGCCAGGGCCATGGTTTTGGAGCATTTTGTAATGGCAACAGAGTCGTTGGAAGAACCAACAAACCACGCCATAGGAGCAATAACGTAGCAGTTTATAAAGTGTATCATTTCCATGGAATAAGCGGACCATAGGAGGGCCAAGCCAAATGTGCTACAAAACTAAACACAATACAATGATACCTCACAGATGAAACAACAGGAGCAATGAGGGTTTACACTCTACTGTCAGATGAGCTGCGTGAAGGACTATCAATGGAGCAGAGTTTCCGAGGAGGGAAGGATAGTTGGAGAGAAAATGAAAGTCTCCTAAGACCTGCTCCCGCTATCACTCGAGAGGACAGATGTAATGAACTAGTGTTAAATCATTTCCATATGCAATTAAAACATAAATCAAATCATTTGTATAGTGCAATGAATTTTATTGTTTAATTTATATACCATTGAGATTTGTGTAATCACCGTGGTAAGAAATCTAATGGTTGAATGTTACAATAATGGCATTTACATTATAGCTTATTGATATGGATTTTAATAAATAAATTTTTTTATTTAATGAATTTTATGGAGACATGACAAGTGGTATCAAAACCTTAGGTTGCAAAACTAAGATCTCTGGAACAAATAATTAACAGTGTTGTGATGTGCACAGAGAAACAAGTAAAAGACAACCAACATGAGGCGAACTAGGTTTTCTCCACATAGACCCCCAACAGGAGCAGGACCAACATCTCTTCCAGAAACCAATTGTGAGGTATGGGTACAACTAGGAGAAGAGCCATGTAGTACCCATGCTACTATGTTTGAAACAATACAAGAACTAAAGGATGAAATGGCTAGGTTGTGGGAAGATAATGAAAGACTAATGTAAGAACATGAGAATATTATGAAGAGTTTGTCCGATAAAAAAAATCATACGCAAACAATTCCCACTCCCAAACATGGAAACATTACCGGAGAATAGGAATTCAGAAATGAAATCTCAAAAATGAAAGATGGTAAAGAAAATCAAGAGGAGGGGTCTGATAATGTATCGGATCATAGAAAGAGAAAATGACAGAAAATTGAGTTGCAGGGTGAGTTTCGAAAGATCAAACCCCCCCTCTTCGATGATGAGCAGGAGGAAGTTGCTGAAGCTTGGCTCATCAACATGAATAAGTACTTCTAGTTATATGAATATGACCATAATTTGAAGGCCCGCTTGGCCATTTATTAGTTGCAGGGAAAGGCCACTTTGTGGTAGGAGGAGGTGAAGACGGTGCGTGGGGTTAATGAGCAAAATGTGACTTGGGAAAAATTCCAAAGGTACTTCAAACAAAAGTACTTAACTAAAAGATTTTATGATGAGAAGGAAAAATAGTTTCATGACCTTCATTTAAGGAAACTGCCTATAGATGAATTTATAAAAAAAAATTACATCCTTGCTACGATATGTTCCTTACATATGAGAAGAGAAAGAGAAGGTGGAAAGGTTTATTAGCAGTTTTTTGTTATTCAGGAAGGAGTGGCTCAAATTTGATAACCCAAAGACCATGGGCGAGGTTATACAGAAGGCTCCTATATGCTATCAGCAAAACAAATTGAAAAGTGATGGAGGAAAGAGGTGGTCTAATAAAAAGGGAACAAGGTTCATTCTGGGTAGCAAGCGAAATAAGATTGTTGTCAACAAAAGACCCCATAAAGGTTAGCCAAACAAAATGGTGAACATGAATCAACCTAGATTTAGAGTTCTAGGTGAATCCAAGAGAAATGAGCAATCTGGGAGAATAGAAGTAGAGATACAAGCTAGACTGCTAGTATAGTACTGGGGATGTGGAGGGCCACATTATGTCAAAAACTGTTCATACTGCAAGGGAACAGATCAAGTGGCATAGCTTCAGGAAGCATCGACTATAGGGGAAGTAGAAAGGAGTATTCCTAAGATCAATGCACATCTTGAAGATCATCAGGAAGAATACTAGCCAATAATGGTGGAGTTTGAAGGTAAGATCTTCAACCAACTTGCATCTATTTTGATTGACAAAGGAGCTACTTTGAGTTACATAAGCCCGAAAATGGTTGAGCAATGCCATTTGCAAACTACTAAATTTAAAAACCCTTAGCTAGTACAACTTGCCACATGGGCAAAACGAAGGGTATTGGCGAAAGTGAGTAATTGCCCTTTGAAGCTAGTAGATCAGCCTATCATGACATATCTAAATGTCTTACCATTAGGGTCATATGATTTCTTAATAGGTATGGAGTGGTTAGAAAAACATTGGTCTCTTTATTAATTGTAAGGACAAAACCATTAATTACATGGATGAGGAGGGTTTGAAACAACAAATTTAGGGAATATGAAGACCTCTAAAATTTAGACCTATAACACCATTCCAATTAGCTAAATGTATTTGAAAAGGGTGTCATATTTATGCCATATAGGTGGGGTATGTCAAATCAAGTGAAAAGTCTAGAAGTTTAGAAAATATATCCATAGTACAAAGTTTTCCAGATGTATTTCCCAAGTAGATTTCGAGACTACCTCCAAAGAGAAATATGGCTTTTACTATTGAACTAATCCCTCAAGTTGCCTTGGTATCCCAAGCCCCTTATTGTATGAGCGTTCCAGAATTGACTGAATTAAAAATGCAACTACAGGAGCTGCTTGATAAAAAGTATATATGCCCAAGTGTCTCACTTTGGGAAGCCCCTGTATTTTTCGTCAAGAAGAAAGATGGTACCTTAGAAATGTGCATGGATTATCAACAGTTAAATAAGATGGCCGTTAAAAATAAATATCCTTTGCCTCATATTAATGAACTGTTTGACCAAGTGAAAGGAGCGACGATATTATTGAAGATTGACCTTCGTTAAGGATACCATCAAATTAAAATTAAGGAGGAGGATATAGCAGAAACCGCTTTTAGAACTCGCTATGGGCATAATGAGTTCATTGTGTTTCCGTTTGGGTTAACTAATGCACCTGCTCCTTTTATGTGTCTAATGAATAGAATTTTCCACCAATATTTGGAGAAGTTTGTACTAATCTTTATTGATGACATATTGATCTACTCTCGGAACATTGAAGAGCATAAGGAACACTTACGCATTGTTTTGCAAACCTTGTGGGAGCATCATCTGTACTCCAAGTACATCAAATGTGATTTCTTTAAGGAACAAATTCAGTATTTAGGACAGATCATTACCAAAGATGGGATTGAGATGGATCTTAAGAAAATAAAAACCATAATGGAGTGGCCAGTACCCAAGAATGTCGCTGACATAAGGTCCTTCATGGATCTGGCTGGATATAATAGGAGGTTTGTAGAAAGATTTTCCAGGGTAGCATATCCCATCACCTCTCTACAAAAGAAAGGGAAAACCTTCGCTTGGACCTCAGACTGTCAAAAAAGTTTTGACCAGCTAAAGTACTTTCTTACCACTGCACCTATTCTAAGTATTGTGAACCCAAATAAGTAATACATTATCCGCACAGATGCCAGCAAGGAGGGTGCTGGTGGCATGCTAATGTATGAGGGCAATGTTATTGCCTATGAATCGTGGAAATTTAGAGAGCATGAACAAAAATATTCATCTTACGATATGGAGTTGGAAGCAGTAATCCACGCATTAAAGATGTGGATACATTATCAATTGGGTAAGAAGTATTTATTACTGACATATCATCACAGTTTAACTAACTATTTTAATCAGCCTACTATGAATGCTAGGAAGGCTTGCTGGATCGATTTCCTGAGTGAATTTGACTTTGACATCAAACAGATAAAAGGAAAAGAAAACCGTATCACTGATGCATTAAGCCGAAAAGTGAACTGCATATATGAAGTCTTTTTTAGTGAGGTCTGCACCACTTTCGTAGAGCAGATTAATGAGGCAACCATGAAAGATCCTGAATATAAAATCTTATGGCAGCAAGTTAAAAATCCAGACAACAAGAAAAAACATATAGGATATGAGGTAAATGAAGAAGGTTTGTTGGTTTATAGAGGGAGAATATATGTTGCAAATCAAAAAAACATTAAGCAAATATATTTAGACGAATACCACAAGATTCCTTATGCAAGCCATCCCAGATATCAAAAATTAATTACTACACTCATAAAATAATATTTCTAGCCCAGTATGAAAAAGGAAGTGGCTAAATACTTGGCTCGTTGCTTGGAGAGTCAACAAGTTAAGGCAGAACATCAACACCCAGCTGGGTTACTCCACCCATTTCCTATTCCAGAATGGAAATGGGAGACTATTTCCATCGATTTTATTACCGGGCTATCTAAGTCTAAAAATTAGAATGACTCCATAATGGTGGTAGTGGAAAAACTGAGCAAGTCGGCTCACTTTGTACCTGTACAGTCTTCTTTTAAAGCCATTCAAATTGCTAACATCTTCATGCAAAATATCTTTAGATTACATGGAATCCCAAGAGTTATAATTTCCCACCGTGATATAAAATTCACATCAAATTTTTGGAAAGCCTTATTTGGAGGTCTAGGCACACAATTACATTTTAGTATTGCGTATCACCCTCAGACGGAAGGACAAACTGAGTGGGTGAATCAAGTAGTAGAAGTCATGTTGTGAATTTATATAATGCAATAGACATCTAAATGGGAAGATTATATACATCTAGTGGAGTTTGCCTACAACAACAGTTACCATACCTCTTTGAAAATGAGTCATTTCAAAGTATTATATGGACACTGATGCAGAACACCCTTGAGTTGGGTGGACTGGAGGATAAGTTAATACTTTGTCTTGAAATGTTAAAATAAATGGAAAATATTGTCAAAAGGGTGCGCTCAAATTTAAAGACCGCCCAAGATGGACAGAAAACTTTTGCTGACTAAAAGAGAAATTTTCAGAAATTTCAGGTAGGAGATGATGTTTACATTCAAGTACAATCCAAAAGAAGTACTTTACATTGGAGTGGGTGTGCTAAGCTAGCACCTTGATTTTATGCTCCCTTCCAAATTCTTGCTCAGATTGGACATGTGGCCTATTAAATGGATTTGCCCAACCAAGTACGTGTGCATAATGTTTTCCATGTTTCTGCGTTAAAAAAATATGTATATGACCTTAATCATATAATAAATTGATAGGATATACAGGTAAGAAAAATATCTAGGAGAATATAGTATGTTTTGAAGAATTACTAAGACAGACTGCCAGAGAAAAGCTGATTAAAAATTTCTTTATTATGTGTATGTCGAACCGGAAGGCAAGTTCTTACTCGAACCCCAATATATACTCAATCGAAGAGAAGTAATGTTGTTGACATGAGTTATCACCCAACTTAAAGTGCAATGCCAACACTTAAGGCTACAAGAGGCCACTTGGGATGACGAACAGGTTATGAGGAAAGCTTACCCGAATCTGTTCATAGTAGAAAAACATTGGGATGATGTCCAATCTTGGGGGGAAGATGTGATGTGATGGCCCTAGTAATTGTAAATATATATTTTATTACTGAAGTGAATAAACTAAACATTAGTATTTTAAGTTTATAAATTTATTACTTTGATTAAAAAATTTACATGAGGTAAATGTTTTGATAATGAGAATCATATGTCACGTGGTTAGGGTAGATAGTTACATATCCCTAACTACTTCCCTGAGGATTTATTTTCAAGGAAAGAAATCAAGAGGGTATTGGTTCCTGAGATGAAAACAGGAAAATGAGAAGGGAGACTTTTGTTGATGAATTAGGCAGATTCCCAGTAGGCTAAGTCTAGTTAAGACTAGATAGCTATGATCAGTAGGACTACTGGTCTTGCAGGGAATATCATGCATATGAGTAACAACTCGGGGAGGGGCTTGGACCTGAAGGCAAGTCTCAAGGTTGGGAGGAAAATCTGATATATTATTGTTGTGACTTCAAACAGTCAACAATGGTCAAAAATGGAATCTAGAGAGGTATTAAAACTTCTGTATTTATTTTTTTGTGATATTAGGTTGCCAATAAAAGCTTAAGAATGTTAATGTTTGATTTAGATAAGTGTGTGGGCTTGTAACCACAAGATGTAAATTGTGTTTTTATATACATATGTATAAGGCAAGTAAGCAATAGAAAACTCTTCGAAACTGTGGTAACAATAGCAAACTCTTAGAAGCATGCAACCTTAATGGATTAAGGTGAAAAATATTTAATTAAAAGTAGAAAATAAAGAGAGGAAAGACTTCTAGATAAAGTTAAAATTGTTAAACAAATGTATCACACAACTCGTAAGAGCAACTTAAAAGGACTTGTTAAATTCGAGTAAATTCACTCTAGTCTGGAGTAATGTTGTATAGAACAAGGAATTAAAAGTTTGGGCCAAACATTTCTGCCACAGACCAAGTAATTGCCGAGAGAAACTAACCTAAAAAAAAAAAGATTTACATTAATTCTTTTTTTTACTGGCCTGCGGGGGTTCGCCGAAGTAGAGGAATCTAAATACAAGATGAACCTCAAGCTAACTATAGCTCCAGAGGATAAGAGCATCCATGGCTTATAGCCAACCCCAAATAAGAAATGAAAAATTATAAAATGCGGATCAAAACCAGTCATAATAAACACAGAATGTATTGCACGGTGGAGATAAAACACGGGTCAAACCCTAGACTAATATCAAAACTGAACTCAATAATACAAGACATAATTCGTCAAGAAATTAAACATATTTTAAGTAGAATGGTAACTGTTACATGTAAATTACGAAAACGGTGAAAGCTTAAACCGAACCACGACAACTTTTATTGAAATAGAAAACGAGTTCAAACGAGGGTTTAAAACCATCTTCAATACAAATTTAAGTAGCTTTATCCAAACAAAGCTTCACAGTAAAATCGGGAAAACCCTCTAAAAGAGAACCTCAATGTCAAACTTCTGATAAAAGAATTGTAACACATTTACATCAACAAAGGCTTTCCACATAGGGGCAAGCTTAACTACATACCTAGAAAAATAGCGAAGAAATAGATGACATCAAGAACTCTGCTCGGTGAAACAACTTAAAGACTATAAGAATAAACCCTACAATAGGTAAACCAAGTAAGGAGGAGAGACAAAACCAGTCTATTCATACCCTAGCCTAACTAAGAATTGTCGCCCGTAGCACTTCCAGAGGTAAGCTCTTTCACATACCCGGAAAAATAACATTGACCGAGTCAAAAAGTCATGACAGAGCTCCAAGAGGAGTGCCTTGTATAACTTCCCGAACGACAAGGTGCCTCCAGAGAAACTTGTAAATAAAAACAAGTAGAATGTTACTTTGTCGAGAAGAGATTTAAGAAAGCCAAAATAATAATATACAGGAAAAACCCTCCAGATGATCTCCTGTACTTGCCAGGGCCGCGTGTTTGGAGCATTTTGTAATGGCAGCAGAGTCGCTGAAAGGACCAACCAACCGTTCCATAGGAGCAAGAACGTAGCAGTTGATAAATTGTATCATTTCCATGGAGTAAGTAGACTATAGGAGGGCCAAGCCAAATGCGTTGCAAAACTAAACACAATACAATGATACCGCATAGATGAAACAACGAGAGCAATGAGGGTTTACACTTTGCCATCGGATGAGCTCGGCACGAAGGACCGTCAATGGAGCGGAGTTGCCGAGGAGGGAAGGACAACTGGAGAGTAGATGAAAGTCTCCCAATACCTACTCCCGCCATCGCTCAAGAGGGCAGATGTAATGAATTAACGTTAAATCATTTACATATGCAATTAAAACATAAATCAAATCATTTGTATAGTACAATGAATTTTATTATTTAATATATATACCGTTGAGATTTGTATAATCACCTTGGTAAAAATTCTGATGATTGAATATTTCAATATTAACATTTACATTATAACTTAATAATATGGATTTTAATAACTATTTTTGTTTTTATTTAATTTTTTTTATGGAGACATGACACCTTAATTATAATTCAAGGAAAATATTATATTATATGCTAGTAAAATATTAAAGTGACAACTATACATAAGATTTGAGATGGGCATAGCTACCATAATAAATTTTATCCGACGTGCAGCTAGGTAAATATTAATTCCCCATGACACTAATCCCATGATATAGTGTCATGGGTCAGTACTTTTTTTCCTCTGTGGGAATCTGCTTCTAATTTAAAGCTACGTCTCTTTAGACAACTTCTGGCTAAGCTTAAAGCTATGTCTCTTTCCATGACATAAAAACATAGGTCACACTAGCACTATGAAAAAACCCATGTTATTTTATTTATGTATATGTGTTTTGGTGTCATTTTAAATTATTAAAATATATAGTTTTATAATTATATGTCGTAAAATTTTAATAAAAAGTTATAAATAATTACAAATCAATTTAATAATGATAATATATATATAGTGTTTAACCAAATGGTAAATGACTGACTTAACATCGAAATGTGTTGGAATATTCTCTTTTCGCACTCAATGTAATATTTTTTCAAATTTCGAAATTTCGTTGTGCACCCCAGCGTAAGCCAACCCCGGTTATCTATGATACATTAAAACATAAGGCTATCTTGATACCATATTTTTTCAAAATTTGGTGCATCCTCGCTTTAAAAACCCAGGAAATCTGAGATATATGAGGCACATTCTTATCTTGTTCCTCCGGTGCTTTTAAAGGGATTTGAGAGGATCTTCTTCGGCTAATAGAGGCACCCGTTGCTCATGAAGACATGATCAATCCGAGGGTTTGGGTTAGGGGTGATGATGAGTTTAAGAAGCTAAAGGAATTGCGCATTTACATATATGCAGAGATTGTAAAGGTGAGTCAAACTGTGAATTAACACACATGCAGGGATTGTAAAGGTGAGTCAAACTGTGAATTAGCACACATGCAGGGATTTTAAAGTTGAGTCAGACTGGGAATTAGCACACATGCAGAGATATGTTAAACAGCGTTCATTGTTTGTACATGTGAAGGATTATCAATTCAATTGTTGAATTGTTTAATGATTTAGCTTATGAGCTAGTAATGTGAACTAGATTGATTTTATGAAATTGTTTTTTACTATTATCATTAAGTCATCTGAGATATATGAAAGATACATTCTTATCTTGTTCCTCTTGTGGTGTAAAAGGGATATGAGATGGTCTTCTTCGGAAAATAGAGGGACCCGTTGCTCATAAAGACATGATCAATCAGAGGGTTAGGGTTAGGGGTGTTGATATGGTTAAGAAGCTAAAGGAATTGCGCATTAACAAACATGCAAATTGTAAAGATGAGTTAAACTGTGCACTAACGCACACGCAGAGCTTATAAAGATGAGTTAAACAGTCTTGACTGTTGTGTACATGGGAGGGCTTATTAATTGAATTGTTCCATGATGTATCTTATGAGCTATTAATGTGAACTAGATTGATTTTATACAGATATGAAATTGATTTTGATTATTGTTATTCATATGTCATTTATAAATATATTTTGAAAAATTTTTTTTAAAGCAAAAAAGATAATAAAAATTTAAAAGAAAAAATAAATCTTATTTTTGGAAAAGTGTCAAAGCTAAACATATCATCTCAAAGAGGAAAAAAGTTTCAACTTTTAGATGCTTGATTAATATAAGTTTAATAAATCTAAATTTAAAATGTACATGTAAATTCCCTTAAAAAAGATTATAAATCTTTGTTACACATCATATATATTAATAATATTATATTTACATGTTATTTGTCAACTCCATATTAAGCATCATATATACCAATAATATTATTTTTACATGCTAATTGTCAATTCCATATTAAATGGAGAAAGAATTACATAAAAGTTAGTTTTTTTATATGTTTATATGAAATAATGAATGAATTATATATATGGGTTATACTAAAAGATAAAAGCATATTTTTATTTTTAATTATGTTGTCTCCGTAAAATTAAGATGGAAATTCAAGTATTTTATTTATGGGAGATATTGACGTTTTTTTTGTTATTACTATTTTTTAGTATTATTTTAATATTTTTAAATGAAAAGTTATGGAAAGAAATCTACTTTTATACGTTTCCAATTTACTGTTGAATATTACAACTATATTTACTTTCGAATCATGTTTTATCTCTATATAAATTTAATATAAATTAAAATTTAAATATTTTATTTGTTAAACCAAAGTTTAAAAATTATTAGTTTTCAAATATTTATGAAAGAGTGAGATTTAAGTAATTTTTATCGTAATTAAATATAAATAGTATAAATATTAAAAAAACAAATTAACCAAATAATTTCTACTAACACATTTAATAAACTTCTTAGTTAATGTTAATAAAATTTTTAGCTATATAAACTTCTTAGTTAATGTTAAAAATTCTTAGTTAATGTTAATAAAATTTTTAGCTATATAAACTTCTTAGTTAATGTTAATAAATTTTTTAGCTAATTATGAATCTCAGAGTGGATTGAAGAATATACCATAATAACACTAAAAAACAAATTAACCAAATAACTTATATTAACACATTTAATAACTCAGTTAGTTGTGGATCTCATAGTGGATTGCATGGGAGTAAGTTATTACCTTATATTTATCGCCTTCAGCCTCCTCCAAATATACAAGAAGAAGCTCTTATAATTCAGGGGAGAGATCATTAATCGGAAATTATATTCTAGGTTGATGTGGTGGTTTTTTTAATGCGTAAACACGTGTAGAAGACATAATCAATATCTTGTATTAGCAAATGAAATCTCTAAATCTAGAATATTAGTAAATGAAATTTCTATAGCTAGAATATTTTTGAAGAGAAATGATATCAAAATGGAAATTAAATGATTTTTTTTCTCGGTAAACACGTGTAGAGGACATAATCAATATCTTGTATGAGCAAATGAAATATTTAGAGCTAAAATATTAGTAAATGAAATATCTATAGCTGGAATATTTTTGAAAAAAAATGATATCAAAATGGAAATTAAATGACAACTAAATAAAATCTAAAAGAACATGAGGTTATCATTGTAAGATAAGAAAATTTAAATGACAACTAAAAATCTAAAATAACATGAGTTTATCATTGTAAGATAGGAAAATTTAAATGGTGCACTGAAGAAAATATATAACAAACCAAATCTAGCACTTCTAGTTAGTTCAGTCATTCGAGGTATTATTTATATTTTCACATTTTTCAAAGGTAAGTTTGGTTTTCTTGTTTCACTAGAATTTAAGAATACATCTAAAAAGTATATAATCATGTTCTTATTATTTTATAATGTATTACATAATAAAGCCTTAGTTAGCACTCCCCATTAGTTCTCCCCATTAGTTCGTGATTGGAGGTACTATTTATATTTCTATATTTTTTTATATTTTGAGGTAAGTTTGGTTTTCTTGTTTCACTGGAATTTACCAATACATCTAAATAAACATATAATCATGTTCTTATTATTCTATAATGTATTACATAATAAAGTTTTAATTAATACATTTTTTTGGTATGTTTTTGATTAATTTATGGCCTTTGAGGTAAAAATATAAACTTTTATCATTGACCATGGAAAAAAAAAAATATTACCAATTTAATATAAAGAAACTTATTTACAAAGAAACGTATTTTATTTACCGAAAAATACATATTTAATAAAATACATAAATTTAAGTAGCAAAAACAATCATTAATTTCGTGAATAAGCTTTTTATCGTTATTGTGTCTAAAGATTTAAATATTAAATACTATTTTTAATAAAATAAAAGTATTTTATTATCACTTCTCCTTATCACTC